>JAHWFP010228509.1:0-13903 GCA_023313725.1 Lithobius niger
GCTTTCCAGCCTCTTACTGACAAAATTTTACACCTAGACCCTAACTGTCAAAGCTTGTCCGTGTTCCTTCTAGGTTTTGACTTTTAGATCCTTACTCTAAACATTTAACGTTCCGTTTTTGTTTATTAATTCGTGTTACTTTTAGAATTGCAGCTAAATTGTAAAACAGTGCAGTTGACAGTCAAAGTTGAGAGTTTAACATAATAGACCCTAGGCTGACCCTTACTAACCTGGCTATCGCCAATGGTAACAATAGAAACAAATCCTTTAATCTTCAGTCTATGTATTGCAGCTAGCGTTTGCTAATTGGTATTGTTGCATAATAACAATGTTTAAAACAATGTAAAACAATCAATCTGATGGTTTAGAGCTCCGTAACCCCTGAACCACTTGACCAATTAGAAAAGGCCTTATGAAAAGGGCACATCTACAGAGCAATACCTGTAAAATGAGCTAAGAACCAGCTTTATAGGACAAATGGTTTGACCTGTAGAGAGGACAGACGAAAGTATCCCCAGAACAACAACAACAAGAAGCAGAACAAGAAGTTGTCTATTTGGCCCCTGTCTGCATCTCGGGTTTGGCTTGACCGAATTTCATAATTTTTAGACTGTAGACAGGCCTTGAATAGTCAAGGCTAGATTCCAAATTTGGTTTAAAGATGTTTACTTTTGACGGAGTTATAAGCTCTCAAAGTGGAGAGTTTAACACAGAGGTCCTAGGTCGACCCTTACTAACACTGGCTATCGCCAGTGTTAATGTCTCGCAGCTGATGTTTGCTAATTGGTATCGTTGCATAATAACAATGTTTAAAACAATGTAAAACAATCAATCTGGTGGTTTAGAGCTCCGTAACCCCTGAACCACTTGACCAATTAAAAAAGGCCTTATGAAAAGGGCACATCTACAGAGCAATACCTGTAAAATGAGCTAAGAACCAGCTTTATAGGACAAATGGTTTGACCTGTAGAGAGGACAGACGAAAGTATCCCCAGAACAACAACAACAACAAGAAGCAGAACAAGAAGTTGTCTATTTGGCCCCTCTCTGTAACTCGGAGTTGGCTCGACCGAATTTCACAATTTTTGGACTGCAAACAGGCTTTAAGTAGTCAAGGCTAGATTCCAAATTTGGTTTAAAGATGTTTACTTTTGACGGAGTTAAAGGCTCTCAAAGTTGAGAGTTTAACACAGCGATCCTAGGTCGACCCTTACTAACACTGGCTATCGCCAGTGTTAATATACTCCGTTTCTTCGTGAACCACCTATTTGCAACTACAATGAATTCTGACAATTAGGTACTGAAACGATAAGTGTGTAACACTTAAGCATGTTATCGTCTACTGTTGGATGACAATACAAACAATGGTTACAACAATAGTTTTGCACTTACGAGCCACTTCATGACCACGTGCTTCTAGCTGCAACCCCCATTTTAGAAAAAGGCACTTCCCCATATGACGCTTTACCTGTGTGCCGAAATTTAGAGCTGGCAACTTTCCCTAATGAGCTGTAGACGTCTCGTTATACCCTATGAGAATTAACATGGGAGCCTGCGGACTAGTTACTAGTTACTAGTTACTAGTCACCAGTAACACAAATCAACGTTATTGAGGACACTTTCTCTCCATGAAGGATACGTTCCCACATTTTCGTGTTGAGTTTTTCTTTGTTACTGGACCCAAGACACCTGATTCAAACGATTTGCAAAGATTTCTACCGCATGGGGAATTTACACCAGTATGCTGAAATCACGTATAAGTTGGTTTCAGTTAAAAGACACAGTCTGCTAGTGAGTTCAAGTTCAAGTTTATTACGAGAGTAACTAAAGGCCCCAACGCCATACACTCTCCTCTATCTTAAAAACTAACTTATTACTAACCAGGGGTACACCGGTTCTCAAAGAGTCCTGGGTCACACATAAACCTGGGCCCCCTTACAACCTGGGCCCCCTTATAAACCTGGGCTGCTAGTGAGTCGTCGTCTGACAACAATTACACTCTAACAATTACGCTCTAACAATTAAGCTCCAACAACAATAAAACATCTACTTGGCGGCGACACACTAGCGTGTGTCTAGATGAAATGATTAACGATTACCACAACAAATTTTGATGGTTGTATGAACATATTATTGCAACGAATCCTTAAAGTTTTATCACTGTAACAAAACGTTTGAAGCAAAGTCACGAACGGTTGAAGTTTAACTTAAACTTAAAACTTAAAAATTTAAAGCTTGAGCTTAAATTTAAAACATTCAAAGGGTTTAACGAGCGTTAACCACTCTTGGTCATCTGCCCGAAGCCCTAAGGCCCTAAAACATTAGATCTTGATTAAACAATCAATTGTCATAAATTAACCTAACTATGAGTGCCCTTTTGTATCGTTACATCCCAATGTTAATTTGTAAAGCTAAACAATCAAAGATCCAAACCCTTTCGGAAAGATTTAAATAGTAAATGGATAAATAAGGGTTAAATCAGATCCGCTGCAGTTATGTAAGAACGTGTCTTAAGCATAACGGCTGCGAAATGGGATGAAAGTGGATTAAATAGTTTCAATGGTATAGTATGTCTAATTGTTGTTTAGGTCGTACTTACGCAACGACTCGCCTTTCCAGTGTCGAATTTAATCGCGATGATCATGGTACATCATATACATGGATTAGCTAAATCCGACATCGTTTGAGTAAATGCTTGCAATCTTATACTCCGTGACAATAAGATAAAAGCATTCCTCCTGATGAAGTGATTTGTGCAGTCGTGTAAGGGAAGCTTGTCAGTGCGCACGATAAAAGTCGTGACCGATGTATCTCTCGACTAGTCCTGCTAAATAAATACTTTTTGGTTGGCTTAACAGACGATTTATTTTTGACTACAAATATTGTGGTAAGCAAAATGTTACCACTAATTAAGACACATGTCGCTTGCCAAGATCAACGATAACGTTAACGTCCGTCCTGCCCAGATAAAATATAAATGAGCGTGGCGACCACTAGACACTTGTATCTTTACAGCTAAAGCTGATCAGGAATCTGAGGATAAATAACAAAGCGTCAGAAAACGCTGAAACTTCGTTGACCGGATCATTTTGGTTGCTTGACTACATACAAGTCACTGTTAGTAACATAGCTTGACGTTTTCTTGTAGAAAAAACTATTTGAATAAAGTTTATATTACCTCGTTATTAGGTACTACTACTAACACAATTTCTTGTTACACGAAAATAAATCTTCCATGCGGTGAATATGCTAAACATTTTCTGATAGCTGTCGTTGTTGTTTGTTTTTTTACGGTAAATGACCCATTAAAGAAAAATTCAACACTAAGTAAATAATCTAACTGGGAAACTAGATAACGTAACTAGGTAACATAAACAATTAAACTCAACCAATTGTACCAAAGCGACAAGACTCCAAACAAACGTTCCCAACTGCACGGAGCTTTATACCACTTCCACTCTGGACTCGAAATACCGCATTTGGTGTCTTGGCTCCGACCTTGTATCCCCAGGTAAAACCACGGTATCACAAAGAGAAAACCCGACACCCTTCTCCGTACCCCTTCCATACTGGACCAAGGTCTCGGTTTTAATTAATTTCTCTTTCGCTACAACATCTGTGGCGCTGTCGCTATTGGTTTCTACCCTCCCTCTCCCATCCTCTCTTTCTTATTTACTTTTATAACGCTGTTGTTTATCAGCGCTCCAAGAGTTAAAACGTTTCCCTAAAGCGCGGGCCTGAACTCCAACCCTTTCCTCGCTGAAACACGAGGTTGGAGTCGGCGTCTTAAGTCCCAACTTCGAGCAGGGCTTGAAAGTCGGGACCCTGACCTTTCCACACTGGATTCGAGTTGGAATCCAGTGTGGAAAGGTCAGGATCGGGCCCAGGGTGGATTATTTTACCACTGTGGGAGGGGTACACGTATTTTGTATCACAGTATGTGGCCTGACTCCCAGGAAACGCCGTAATTACTCATCTGTATTGTTATCGTCGATAAACCTAAATAACAGAAGTCGCTGCCCAGCAAAGTGTACACATAACAAGAAATGTGCAACATTTCCTACATGGCTTACCCTCAGCGTTGATAGCAAAATAGAATGAGTTCTGGGCAGTACGTGTAGTTCCCTTTCCGTCACTGATGGCTGAATTGCAAACAATGCCCTCCCTTTCTTACTTTTGGACCAAACGTTTTCCCATTAAATTATGAAGCGACTGTTGCCCGAAGAAAGACACTTAGGTCCTTTGGGTGTAATACTAATGCTACTTCTGGGCAGTAACGATATGTCCGTGACAGCATATCCACTACTATATTCCCGTCACAGGTAGAGTGATCGTTTTACCCATGAGATCTGAATCAATTTTCCAGTAAACAGAGTAGTACGATAATAAAAGTACTGATATTTTTTATTATCATCGATAAATGTAAGTAACGGGAGTCGAAGCCTGGCAAAACGTACACATGATAGCAAGAATGTGCAACATCTTCTACCGCCTCTCCACATAAACTTTGAAGGCTAGAGGACTGGCCAATCGAAAACCAATATTCGTTAAGGCCTAAGTGGCCTACCCTCAGCCTTGACATCGAAACAGAATGAGTTCTGGGCAGCAGGTATAGGTTCATTGGTACCATTACTGATGGGTGACTTGCAAACAATGCCCTCCCCTTCTCACTTTTGGACCAAACATCTTCCCATTGTAAAGCGACTGCTGCCCGAAGAAAACACTTGGGTCCTTTGGGTGTAATACTAATGTTTGCTCTGGGAAGTAACGTGTCGGATATGTCCGGACAGATCATCAGCAACTATATTCCTTTCACAGTTAGTGTGACCTTTAACCCATGAGATCGTATGACTTTTCCACACAAAAATGAAACATGAAGTTTTGAAAAAATTTCCAAAATACTGGATTCGAAAACTTCAATAACCAACTACTGGTTTCAAGAAGAATAAGTCCAGCTAGGGAATCAGCCACAATCCTGAAGGACATATCTTTCTTGTTATCATCGATAAACCTAAATAACAGAGGTTGCTGCCCAGCAAAGCGTACACATGATATCAAAACAGAATGAGTTTTGGGCAGCAGCTCTAGGTCCCTTAGCCAAGTGTTACAGGTCACAGCCAATTAGCAGGGTAGCCACATCAACTGCTGATGCTGCAACATTACAATTAAGTGCCAATGATGATACAACTACTATGTAGTAAACACCTCAGGGAACAAGGAATGGACAGTAGACAGCCAGTGGACGAAATGCTGCGAAATTAAAAAAAAAAAAAAAAAACCTCGGAGATCTCCGCAGGAGGAAGGAAAACAATCCGAGGAAAATAGCCGAAAGAAAACACTGTTTCCTAGTGAAATTTCTTACCTAACCTAGGTTTGATTTGGTATCTCTAATGCGTGGTGCAGTAACAACCCGGACTGTGACTGACGGTGGCACTAATGACCTAGTTGTCGAAGCGCCATTAAGCCTCAATCCCGCATCCCCCACCCCTCAACCCAACCTATTTAAAAAAAAAACAGTAAACATTTTCCTTCGGTTATTTCTTTGGCCTTTTTTTCGGGCTTCTTTTTTTCCATTTTTTCTTACTTTAGTCTAATCTACATCAGGAGTTTCATTTTCTGGCAGTGTATTACCGGCAGTTATGATTAGTAGAGGTTTCACAATGTTTATTTTCTCCGCGCGACCCCCCCCCCCCCCCCTTCTCCCACCCTCCCCACTCAACCCCCTCCCTAACGGGACGCGCGGTGAAATAAAGCTCCTGAGTTGAATATTTTCATCAATCAAGAACGAAAGTTAGAGGTTCGAAGCGATCAGATACCACGCTAGTTCTAACTGTAAGATGAATGAAGTTGAATTGAAGATTTACATTATTAAGAAACTGTAAGCTGATTTGGTTGAACGAATACCGACCTTGCTGATGTTTTTGTGACCTTGTATTCCGTGCCCCCTCCCATTAAGAGGTTGCCTCAGTATCGTCGGCTTAGGAATCAAAGTTAAAAGTTTGGAACTGAACGTTTCTTGCCAATCGGGTCACAAAACATGGGACAATTCAAAGTCGCACAAAAAGTTTCCAAAATCAACTTGCGTGTTGTGAATTTGACTTCAACGAATATGCAAGCCCCAACCCCCTTTTATTTTTATTTTTGGTTGGTTTGAGACTGGGATTGCCCCCAACCTCCTCCTCCCCCTCCCTCCCCCCCGTCAGTGATTTCGCCGCTGGTTCTGTCAATAATTAAAGGAAAAAGAAAAACTAAGCCCAATGTTTCCCGAATTTTCATTTGCAGATTGCATTTTGTCGGTGAGTGTTAGTTCCCAGTGTTAGTTCCCATTAACTCTATTTTCTTAACCCACGAAGGACAAAAGTGCATTACTATGCCAATGTTTAAACCGCACAAAGCCTTGTCCTATCAAGACTAAATTATTAAAACTCAGTCTGCAAGTCGTTACGTATTTCGAACGTGTCTACCCGTACGCGAGAAGTGGACTCGTCATCCTAGAGTGTCCAACAGCTAAAACGAACTTAATGTCGTAATTATTCGTCGTAACAGTGTATCATTATCCAACCTGCAACATGAAATATGTATATTCGACATTTCTGAAACCAATACCTTAAAACAATCGATCGTCCCAGCCATTCACGCCCTGGAGGAAGTAATCCATAAAGGAGCTTAGCATAACATTTTTCTGTCTAAATTTCATTGGCCGATACTGTACATAGATTGTGTAGCCAAATTCAGCCAACCTTTTGCTGTGCCTTCTGTATGTTTTTTATTCTAACCTGCTTACTGTTTTTTTTAATTATAATTCTCATTCTTCCCCACCTTCTCCGCATTGCGATGTTATACCAAGCGATAAGCCCGCAGCAACGATCGCGTATGCAGTAAATGTTACTCAACCAACTTTGAAACTATAGAGTCGGCTGTAATAGCCAGCAATCTATTGAAGCTATTGATTTCAATGAGATTCGAAGATGTGACTGAAGAGTGTGACGCCTAGTGATGTGGTTACAAGGTCTGTGTAGAGTTTTGTAGTGTAGGATTTCGTAGAGTATTTTATAGAATATTGCATAGGCGTTGGGTTGGTGTTATGCTGATGTGATGCATGTGTTATGCTAGGAACTGGTGGTTGTAATATTAGGTGTTAGGAGAACGGCTTCGGGCCAAGGCCTTTAATAAATTCATCACGGCCTCCTTTTGCCACTGCTAATTATTTTTAGTAGCTGCACTTTCCTCCCCCTACCAAATTACGATGTTAAATGTTATTATTATTATCATTATTACTGTTAATATATTTTTTCATTTTTCTTTTCAGGAATTTTACGAAGCAGTATCAACATGCATGGATAAATACGAAGAAAAATGCGTAAGACTATGACGAGCACCCCTGATGTTTTCTTTACTCACAAAATTAATCATACAAAAAAATGAACAAGCTAAAACTATCTAGCGTGGTTAAATTTCAATAGCTGCATCTTATTTTAAATATCTTGTTATAATGTTATATGTGTTAACCAAAAGCGTGAACCTTAATGGAATGGTGATTCACTGAAAATACGGAAATCCTATGAATTTTCATGCGAAGAGATTGTTGAGAATGTATTTCAATAGTAAAGCAAAAAATTTCTCATATTACCATGAATTCAAACACCAAAGATTACAAAACAAAAACGAACTTTTTTTTTAAGGTAAGATTTAACTAAACCGAAGTTAAAACAAGAAAGGAACAATAATAAGCTTCCGTGTAAGGTTTCAGATGTCAGAATGCTGGAGTGTTTAGTCCATGTGAAACCTTATGGTACAGCTGTATGCAAACAGTAGACATGCAAAAAAAAAAAAACTAAAACTATTCTTAAGTCCCAGAAAAAGCACTGGTCATTAATAAAACGGGAGGGGGGGGGAAGGCAGTTATCGGCCGAGCAAAGCAGTGAATTTGGATTTTTTGTGTGGGTATGTTTGTCTGTGTGTGTGTGTGTGTGTGTGTGTGCTTGTCAGTTTGAAATATGATAACGTATGCAATTTCGTTCTGATATGCTTGAAATTTCATGAAAAGGAAGCTTTGCTCCATGAAAATACGAGTTCGAAGATGAAATTCCTACCACAAATATTTTGGAATGGTAGTAATGGAACCCAATCTAAAAGGCAAGTAGTTCAGGGAATGTATCTGCATGCCACGCTTGCTCCCAACGATTGTAGCATCCGATAATTAAGAGGTAGTTTGTCTAATAATGATGACTCAAAATCCGAAAAAAAGACATGTTTTGTAGCAATTTCGCTCGGCAAAAAGTTGAAATTGTCAGCGACATTGATGAAATTGACAGCGAAAAGTTGAAATTGGCACATTGTTGCCTTGAAAGGTTGAAACTGGCGCTCATTTATTTATTTCTCTTACCGGAGACTACGAGCCCGCAAGTTTCACTCTCCATTCTAAAACTTAACCTATATTTAACCTATTGCCTCGACGTCTTGCACGAAGAACAGGTTTTTTTTTCACCAGTTACGGACCACTCAAGCCAAAGCGATAGACTGTCAGTAGGCTTGGGGGGCGGGGGGGGGGGCGGGGACGCGAAATGGCCGGTGTTGGGCAGTGCGTCGTTAAGCTCTTCTCTTTGCATTCTAATGTTATAATAAGTAAGAGATTGGTAGCAGTGCGACTGTCACCATTAAGCATGATTACGCATTCTGAACCTATAAAGTAATTTTTGGGGTAGTCTGGGATGGAGATCGACTCAGTTTTTTTTAATTCCTGCAAAAGTAGTAGTGGCAAGAGAAGGAGGAGGGAAATGGAAGAAAAAGGGAACATTATACGAAGCGAAATTGCCTGTCACAGTCAAAGTTCAGGCCAGACCGACTGAAAACTGGGAAACAACCACGGGCGAAACAAAACCAATGCCGGTACGAGTGCTAGATTATTTATAAACAAAGTGGATATTTTTCGCGAGAACTCCAATTAAATAACACTTGCAGTAGGTATATCGATCTTTTAGGTATCACTCAAGTTAAAACTACCCCGTCCTGTGTACTGGTAAAATTAAAAGCCCCCTCACCACTCCGTGTACTCATTGTCTCAAATAATTAGCGAATACAGAAAACTCATATTGTAATGAATACTTTGGTGTTTCCATAAAAACTTTGGTGTTTCCATAACATAATCGATAACTACTTTCCTTTCGGGATATTACTTACAAAAATTGCCGAAAATTATTTCCCGTTTTCTTCTTCTCAATTCAGGTTGATGCACAGGAGAACGTAATAGAAGAAAAAATGATGGCAAAAATAATGAAGATGGCAGCAGATGAAGTAAGTGTACGAGTAGTACTTGTAAGTTAATGTTGTTCACCATGACTGGCCGAGTGAGCATAGCAAGCGAGATGCAATACTAAACTGAATTGATATTTTGTTCCTTTAAAATATTAGTGGCATTAGTTTTCCCATGATTGTATCAATTGTTTGGGTGAGTTATGTTCCACGACCATTCTATGTTGACACGTTAGGGGCAGACATTCTAATTCATAAATTACATCTGGAGGACGCTTCCGGTTCTACATGCCGCATTTTGAGCAGACAATTAGTATTTTGAGGTCCATGGCAAAGACAAAGGCAGATATATGTGCACTAAGCCTAATAGAAACCGAATTGTATTTTTAACTCGAGGGTAGTCTTGTTACAATGGATTTTTGATCGTTTCCTTGTTTTAATTTGTTTTAATTCGTTAAAATGTGTGAGAGTACAAGTGATGGCACATCAAATCTATTATCTAATGATGAAGTATAGTGGCTACCACCGAGTTCCCACGTACAATGAATCAAGTATTAATTCAGCGTCGCCGCTCTCGCCCTGCGGTAAGCTTTCGAACATATTTCTGTGCAATTGAAAAACGAAAATCTCATTTTATTTTCCCGCGGCAGCTAGTATGTCGCTGTTAATATGTTGTGGGAACAGATATAACTGAAATTAGTATTAAAAAAATGCTTAAGCGTATAAAATACGGATGTAAGCCTTAAAAAACTTAAAGCCCTAAAGGAACAGAATCTGTTCCTTTAGGGCTTTAAGTTTTTTAAGACTTACATCCGTATTTTATACGCCTAAGCGTTTTTTAATACTAATATCCCTTTTTTTTTCTTGTTTTAGCAAGAATAACACAGAAAAGAACACTGTAATCACCTTAAAATAACTGTTATAAGAGAGTCTTTTCCATGGCTGATTCGTTTTATACTGCTAAGAGTGACTTTTGCACCCAATTTCATGTTTTTAGCTCGCTCTATAAGAATTTACTCCCCCAACCCCCGGCAAGCCGCCCGGGTAGGGTGGGGGGGGGGGGGGGGGGGGGGAGCACTGATGGCATTTGGGGTATTTCATTGGGGTCCATGGCTGGTTCGATTTTTACTGTTAAGAAAGACTTGTGTACCAAATTTATGTTTTCTGCAGAATTTCTGCAAAAATTTGTTACTCCACTTAATGATTTCTGCCTAGTGCTCTACAATAATAATGGCTCTGCCGATGCGAATACTGCAGTAACATCAAAATCGTGTTCAAAAGGCCCTGATCGGTGTTAATGCCTACATTTTGAGCTGTACAAATTGAAAATTGGTTCCTTGGTTCGATCTCAAGGTGAGAGCAAAAGTTCTAACCCATTTGGATTTCCGTGTCAAGAATATTGTAGTTACGTTAAAATAGCCTGCGAAAGGCCTTAGGCCTTGTCCACCTACGTTTTAAGCTACAGAACTTAAAATCGGTTCAGTGGTTCGGTCTCCAGGTGAGGGCAAACAACAACGACGACGACGACGACGACGACGACGACGAGTTCAAAGTTTGACGTTTAACATGGAAGTTCATGCTGAGGCTTACATAGCAGCAATAGTCAAATCCTGTGCTTCTCACGGCACGGTTATAGGCATCATTACCAGTATTTTTATGGTTGTGTTTGTCGCAATCACATAAATAAAAAATAAAAAAACAGGAGGACACAGGGGCATTTAATATCCACCTGACAATTTTCAACAAGCTATAATTCCGATGATCTGCTTTATTCAATAGTAATCGTCTCCACACGCTCGTTATTCCTACATTTTTCGAACTAGAACTAAACCATTCGTTTTCATTTTCAATTGATGCCTGAACATGCTATGTTTAAAATTTAATCGTTGTCAGTTGACGGAGTGCTTTAGAAAGTGGTCCCAACCAAAGTAACAAATTTCAAATTTTAACAAACTATTTATTTTGCAGTTTGACAATTCGTGAGGAAAGTAAATCCTGGTAACGATTACTTGCTATAGTTATGCTTACTTAGTGAACTGAAATGTAACATATGTACAGCAGCAAGTAGATAGCAAGAACAAAAGGCATATGTGAACAAATACATGTCAACCATCTTAGGACTTTTGGTGCTGATTAAATTTTCATGACATCTAAAAGATAACATTGCTTTGATATTGTGGAAATAGGGGATTGATTGTGACTTGAGGCTGTTGCTGTTTCTCATTGTATTTATTTTAACTGTATTTGTTTAGTGCGATGGCCGATAAGGTTGCTAGTGACATTTCTGTTTAAAAATCATATTTTGGTCACCGTGTGGAGTTTTAGTGTAATTCGCTTTACATTGGAACTTGTTAGACAGTACGCTATGCAGTCCTCTGTTAATAACTAGTTTATTCTAAGCTGTGCATGATTTACTGCGCTATTGCTCGTATTTTGACATTCTCCTCTGGGGTGAGGTAACTGTGACGTCACACAGCATCTCTTACAAGAAGAACTGCCGGGGTGGAATATGAGCCATCCAAAACCAACTGGCATAAGACAAGCTACCAAGTTTCCAATAAGGGTCGACCTTTGAAAGTAGTGATATCAGTCAACCAGGGAAAGGCCACCAAGGTTAATTCTTATTAGCCAAGTTAATCGCACTTACTAATAGTTCTACAGTTAAATGAAGACGAGAAGATTGCTACTAGCGTTAGCAATCTCCTAAGTTTTCATTTAACGTCAAAATAATATTCGGTGCATGATTAACTTGACTAATAGGATTAACCTTGGCGGCTTTCCCCTGGTTGAATGATATCACTACTTTCAAAGGCCGACCCTTTTTGGAAAATAGGGGGCTTCTCTTATACCAGTTTTGGTTTTAGGTGGATATCACAACTTTCATACGCCCGTGAATACAAAAAATCCCACCGTCCAATCGTTGCCTCTACCTTTTTTGTCTGGAGGTATTTTATGCCCATAAATTTTCTCATAATTTCCACATTTGCCATTGCACAGTTAGCCGTTACATCAGCCAAATTGACACGGTGTGGTTTATTGTATGATCATGTTTCACATGCTTAAGTTTGTTCAATCCCATTTGTGAGCGCACTGGTTGACAAATGCTGATTTTCGTTCGCTTCGCTCAGTCGATCAGCGCATTCAACCTTCAGTTACCCCTCCTGAGGTTAACTTTACGTAATGAAGCTGGAATTGCTTACTCAATCACAATTAATCTCATCACTTGGCCGATCGTCTACTTGGTGGCATCACACTAGCATGTGTCTAGCGTAACCACCAAACTCCGCACATTATTAAGATACACTTCTTTAAAAAAATTATACTTTTTTCCTACTTGACTGGCCCATCTGCACCCAGTCTATTTTCTGTTGAAACTTCCGTAGTTTAGTTACCATGGTGTATTCAAGTACTTAGCAATCGCATACTATAAAACTCGCTGATCACATAATATTTCACTTTTGAAATATCACATGATATAAAACTCACTAAACGGTATCCACCCAGCAACCAAAGTTAGTTTATTTACCATGTCGTTGACGAAAACTGCAATAATTGCAAGAATAGTTATTTTGGTAAAACTCGAGTGAATTGTTGCGGTACATAAGTCTTGAAAAGGTACGCGTATAACACTTAAGCATGTTATAACAGACTGTTAGATAACAATACAAACAATGGTCACGACATTAATTTTGCATTTACGCGCCACTTCAGGGCCACGTGCGTCTAGCTGAACCCCTATTTTACAAAACGCCATTCCCCCATACTCTTTGCCTGTGTGCCAAAATTTAGATACGCAAACTTTTCCTAACGAGCGGTAGACGTGTTTTAACACCCTATGAGAATTAACATGGGCGACCTGACCTTGGCTAGTAGTAGCTCTAGTAAGCTAGATAGCCAATAACACAAATAAACGTTACTGAGGGCACTTTTTCTCCACAAAGGACAATTTCCCAAACTTTAATGTTGTGGTACTCTTCGTTCCTGGACACAAAATTCCAACGATTTCTACTGCATGGGGAATTTACACCAGTATGTTGAAATCGTATATAAGCTCGTTACAGTTAAGACAGTTTGCTAGTGAGCCGCCATCTGACAACAATTATACTCTTAACAATTACGCTCTAACAATTACGCTCCAACAACAATAAATCATCTACTTGGCGGCAACACGCTAGCGTGTGTCTAGATGAAGGCTTGTAGTATACTTTGGCCGTGTGGTGTTTTAGTGTAGTTCGCTTTACGCCGCACTTCTTAGAATAATTTCGTAAGTTCACTCAGACATCTCACCAGTAACCTTGACTGAAGATTCGTAATACGTACAATAAGGGACGAAGAAGTGGTCACTCATTCAAATTGCAAATTCAAAAATTCTGTTTGGAGTGCTGACGAATTCTTTTCAGTGAGAGTTCTTGGGGCTTGGACTTCGCTCCCCAAAGCATCTGTCATTTTAAACGGCGGGAATGCCTTTCGTCGTTACCTTAATCAAGTAACTCTAACCAAATTTTTACGACGTTTTTAACACTCGGTTGATAACGAACCCCAGTGGTCTCTCATCCAACCACATCAATACGTCATTTTCTTTAGTTGGTTTGGGAGTTAGCGATCGCACTGATCATTGCCTTCCCATTGCTTCTGCAACAAAATGTATGTT
>JAHWFP010228510.1:0-21354 GCA_023313725.1 Lithobius niger
TTTAGCGCAACCGTGGAGCTCAAACAATGGTCACTTGATGCAAGGGGCGACTCATAACTTACGAATTTCGAGGTGGCAATTAAAAAAAATGTGGGACGATCTTTAATGTGAAGGCTGGCCGTCAGTGGAGCGAGTGGTCAGGGTCTCGAAGACGGCCTTTGGCGAAGCCGTTTTAAACAAGAACGCAGCCTACTGACAGTTATTATGAGGTATTCTGTACGCAGGTCAGCATGCTTGTATACGTATACTTCTGGGAGTTGGCTGTAAATCTTTCTGCCTATTCCGATGACAAGCATAACACAATTCCTAATTCCTGAAATAGAACAAAGCAGGAGAAATAACTAACCTAAAAATTAACAAGAGTTATCTGTATTTCGTGTTGCTGCCAGGTGCATCTGAATTGCGCAATGGTTGCCAGGAGAGTCCAGGTTTCGCTTTTTATTTTTGGTTTTAAAAGGTATTAGCAGGAGCGAATAAGTAGCACGTGGGCGTATCCATGTTGTAACTCTTGCTTTGTATTCCACCGTTTGCACAAGGCCGTCTGGGGAAGAAGCAGTAGGTTTCAGCTACTGGCTCCGAGCCTGTTGATTTAACGTCACCAAAATCCTATTTTACCAAAGTAAGGGCTCGTTTACGCAACGAGACCTTCTCGCTCGCCGAAATCTATTTGCTGATTTATTTACGATTAATTTCCAGTTTCTATTAAATGATTGCGGTAATAGACAACAAATTAAATGTATTATAAATAACAACACGGACAAAGAACAGAGTACAATAGTCATTTTAAACATTGCTACAACATTGTTGCTATTTCACGCTATTTCCAAAATTTGCTATTCTCGCTGAAAAAACAGCTTCTAGCAGTGATCAAACGACGGTAGAACAAATAGCTACTCGCAGCGAGAATTCAAAATCCAACATGGCGTCCATTTCGGAGTTATCGATTCGAAGACAAACCTTCGAATGCTGGAATTCAGGAATCTGTCCGTCGTCGTGTACTGCAGTAAAAATTGTTTTCTAGTTGTCATAAATCGACGCTCAAATGTTGCAAGCATCGTAGGTCATGTCGCGAGGCATGAGGAGAAAATTTGCGTCCGCGTTGTTGCCATGGTTACTACGTATAGACAACTCGAAAGCCGCATTCTCCGACAAATGCGAGAAGCAGCCAGCAGATTTAGTATTGACCAAGTAAAAGCTAGTAAGCGAGAAAATTGTCCTTGCGTAAACGCGCCATAATGCTAAGAAGCTTTAACTTCCTGGCACGTGCAAGAGCTGTCGTTTAGTCGGGAGGCACGACACGCAGTTTCTACTTCAGCCGGCCTTGGCTAAAAAAACAAAATGTCTTCCTCGTCACCGACTGACGTCATCGACTGAGCCATCTTTAAAACTAGATTATCTTTACGATTCATTTATAGTCACTGCAGGAGTCATAAATTTCGTAGACAATTAAAGATTGATTTAATAGTAACCCTGCTGCTGATCTGGTTGCCCTTCCTACCCCCCCCCCCCCCCCCCCCCTTACCCATCCTTGCGTCTCTGGTGACCATACGTTTGTAAGCCTTAAAGGGATATACCTCCCAGCGCCATTTTTCCCGATCCACCACATCAAGTATGACTCCAAAG
The DNA here is from genome assembly GCA_023313725.1 of Lithobius niger. NCBI lineage: Eukaryota > Metazoa > Arthropoda > Chilopoda > Lithobiomorpha > Lithobiidae > Lithobius > Lithobius niger. Next base: position 1,624 of record JAHWFP010228510.1, read on the forward strand.
GTCTATTTCGTTACCGTTAGTCAATCCCTTGGTAAAAATCCGTTTTAAAATGTGGCGTCTAGGAGATTTTCTGTTGAATAATTGTTAACTTTATTTACTGTATCCTACACGTGTATGATGCTTTGCGTGCTTACAATAATCATGACGTTTCATCTCTGTGTGTGCATGTACTAATTTTCTAATAATTACCATGAAATCAAAACTCTAAAAGATTAATGCGGTAAAAATTAAAATTAATTATTCCAATAGATCTCCGAAGCAAAATTATACGACACTAGCCTAGAAAATTATAAATTGTGATGTTAAAATACGAGAATCATTCCGGTTTGTGACGACACAATCTTTAACTTGATGCTTTTTCGTGTACTATTCTCAAAGCCAATCGAGACAGCAGCTACGTTCCTCGCTGCGAGGAACGCAGCTACCACCCCAGCCGAGCTTGGCTCTGGTAAATGCGCGGATGGCGATCTGCGCGTAGCAGTTATAAGGCAGGCGGAATCTTATAAGGCAGGTCGGGTGTCCCTTTAAGTTTGTAAGTCTTAAGTAACGTGCCATATCTTTCTATAGAAGAAAGTTCGCGTACACTTGCTCCTACTTCTCAGAAACGGAGTGCTAATAGGCTACCTAGAGTTTTGAAATTTTGTGTGTGGTGTTAACTTGCTTATCGTGAAGGTTTTGTGCTAGACTTTTACAATTTTAGTGTTTCGTTTTGCAGACTAAAATATTAAAACTTTTATAACAATTTAATTTATGTCTGTTAAAAAAATAGTCATTGAAACCACAAAGTCTTTCGAAACATTATAAATCTAGCATACATCATACATAACTATACCACTAGCGTGACAGCCTCCCCCCCCCATCCCCACCCCAAGAGGGCAGGGGCAACTTTTAGTAAAAGGTCACAGTAAGTTTCAGTGGACTTTTTTTTACTCTTTTTTACCCCTTTTCTGTCCCTTTCTTAGCATTTTTTGGACTTAATGGGCCGTTTTCAGGCCCGGCAGCACCAACAAATGTCGGCGCAATTGGCCATGACTTTTTACAAAAAGAGCGGTTTGCGAAAAGAGCAAGGGAAAAGGCCTGCGTTTTGTGAAATGTCTGCCCCCCCCCCCCTCCTTCTGTGCACGCCACCATTAGTACAGAAAGAGTTCCTACGGAGATATATTATATACTCATGACGTCACTGATAACTACCTCTAAAAGCAATCACAATATTCCGACTAATAGTTTCGGAGAAAAAGGAAAATAAACTAAGAAAAAAATGATTTCGGTAAACCGCATCAGAACTTCGAGAAAAGGCATAGAATTAGAGGGAGTAAACTTATAAAATAAAATTGGTTTATTAATAAATTAACATTCAGAATTGATATTTATTGTTTTAATTCTTCTAGTATGGACCGTAAGATATTTACTGAAACAATAAAAAAAAAATAAGAAAATTCTGCACTCCCTTTTTTAACTCCTGACTTACTCGTCATTTACTTAGCAGTTAGTACATCCAGAACAGCGCAGCGATCCAGTGCTTGGAGTTCTGAAAAATATCTGTTTAAGTGGTGCTAATCATGCCTCTTTAGAGTTTAAGGCAAGTTTCAGAAAACGGGCCTCTGAGTACGGTCAGAGTAAGGAAGTCGCTAAATTAATATATTTATTAAAGTTTTATGTCGCCTGAAGCAAAGAACAAACGAATAGACTCAATTTTGAACCTTAGTAGACATTTTAAGGTCAGGTAAGGGAAGAGGCAAATCCGGGATCCCAACCAGAAAATATTCCGTCGTTGCAATGGGCTAAAATAATTTAGTAGACAGTGCCGCACTTATAATTATCTGAGTGGTGCGAAGGGCGCAAGGCACTCATGCCCAGGTCGTGGCAGAGAGCCCAAAATTTACGGGTCAGGGACAAAATTAGACAAAAGGGACAAAATCGGTCTTGATTGGAAGCCCGTTTGTCCCCAAAAGTGTGCACTTGTTGACGAGGGGCCGAACATTTTGCCCATCCACTCCTCCTTGGAAAAATCTAGTTGCGATAATAGTAGACCAGAATGAGACTGGTATCTGAAGGAGACTGGTGGTCTGTCACACTACTGTTGCCAGCACTGCGATTGGCGTTGATTTTAGGAAACAAGGAAAACTAGGAACCAGCAACGGCTACACTCATGATGTGGGGCAAGGTGGCCTGATGGTTAGCATGGCCGTCTCCAGCGCCAGAGGTCCTGGGTTCGAATCCGGCCGCAGCCACCCATGGCATTTTCGGGCAGAGAAGGGCCCTGTGATGTCTCTTGCTCATGCCGATTGTGACATGTCAAAGCACCTAGGATTTCCGATAGGACTTACCTAGCAAAATTGACCCTCTCCCCTTCTGGCGCCATGGCTAACTACAGGCTGAAAAAGCTACAGGCTACACTCATGAAAAACTAAAATTCATCAACAAATAAATAAAAATTTTAATGAGTAAAAATAAAAAAAACATTTTTAAAATTTGGGAGATTTGAACATGCGTACAGGCAACTAGCTAGCTAGTCACGCATCTTAGCGGTCACTTTTGAAACATGCATTTACATGATGGACAGTGCTGATGACTCTTTATGAAGTTGGCGCTTTTCGGACAATCCTGGCCAATTTGCCCTGTTGCAACAACCCCCTTCAAGTGGCAAGTATCCGTCAACAGTTTAACAAGACAATCATTAGTCTTTGGAAATTCCTTTTGTATGCCCACAATCCTATGAAAGTTGTGATGTCCGCCCAAAACCAAAACTGGTGATAAGAGAAAACACCAAGTTTCCAAAAAAGGGCCGGATTTGAAAGTAGTGATATCATTCAACCAGGGAAAGGCCGTCAAGGTTAAACCTATTAGTCAAGTTAATCGCACCGAATAATGCTTCGGGCGTTAAATGAAAACTAGAACATCGCTCCTCGCGGTACAGCAATCCTCAAGTTTTCATTCAACGTCCGTAGTATTACTCGGCGCGATTAACTTGGCTAATAGGATTAACCTTGGCGACCTTTCCTTGGTCGAATGATATCACTACTTTCAAAGGCCGACTCTTTTTGGAACCTTGGCGGCTTCTCTTATCGCCAGTTTTGGTTTTGGGTCTATCCATTCAACTGAAACAATATTCCAACGACAAATTAACATATCATTTTCATGAACAACCATAACCAAATCACATGACGCTCAGACTCATAGCGGGTCCCAGATGCTCGAATATTATCAATTTCCAGCATCCATTACCTAACGCATCATCCCGACGGCATGAATTACTAGAAATTGACACAGAAAATTCCCAGTCCATGTCAAGAACTGAATTAAAAGACCATCGGTACGATTTCCCCCAGTGCCTAAAAGCCAGCCAAAGCGTGAAGACAGGCAAGCGAATTTAAAGACCTCTGGAGAGTGCACCACCGCTCTTGGTATGATTTCTAGTTTGTTGATTTCCACCCGAACTACTGCTTTAAATGGCAAGATTCCTAAAAGTGCCGAGCAATTGGAAACGGACGGCAACTGGTACAACTTACAAGTCATGTTGATCAGGACGGAGAGGGACAGTTTGATTAGGAAAGTCATAATACCCATGCTACAATGATACCCATGCTTTACGTCATGCCACAATCGACATGAGCATAAGCGTTACCGAGAACTTAATGTTCCGAGTATGGAAGCAGTGTGGGGGTGTGGGAGAAGAATGCTTGACCCACGGGAAATCGTGCTATGAAGTAAAACCAGCACTAGAAGAGTTTTTGATAAAAATATAGCCAATAAAAATGCACATGTAAAGCAATAAAACACGACGCTTCGGGGACATTTGCACCCCGTTATCCAGTGTGGATATCCGCTCAAAGGTTTCGTACACAAATAAAATAACACAAAATCATGTTATGGCAGACACATCAAAAAAATATAAATTTAGACAAGTTAAAACGACGCAATTACTAATTCTGGAATGTACCTGATAAATCAGGTCCACATTTTAAATTAGTCTGGAACACTTTGATTTTTCGATTGATGAAAATTTTGTACATTACAATTAGACACCGATAATTATTGATTCATGCATAATTGGGCTAGCGTTACAATGACCCACACAACGACGGAACCAAAGCTTTATTACAATCTCTTGCATCTGATATGTTTTATCCTATGGTGATTGGTTTGTTAACAAGGAATTAGAAATAACAAATGATTAAATAAATAAAAATGGCTTTCTATTCCTGTACTTAGTCGTAAAATAAATACAGATGCAAACCTATTTACGTTGCCTTTTGGACTTAAATATCAGACTGAGCGGTTAGGACTCCGGTCTTTGATTTCAAAGGTCGTGGGTTCGATTTCCCCGCTCAGGCAGTCTGATATTTAAGTCCAAAAGGCAAGGTTTACATCCGTATTTATGTAACACTTATCGAGCCCAACTGGCTTTCTGTCCCGTTTATTACTTTGTCGTACCCCAAGGAAAAAGTTACGTATCGAAATTTTTATTACAACTGTTCTGCATCACCCAAGACTAGGACATTTTGCCAATACAGAAACATGCAAACGAAACAACTAAACATCTCTGGCATCAACCACTTTAAATATTTCCTCGTAAAAATTCATATACCCCATTTCTTTTTCCTTAATTTTTTTCGAATTTGGCCTCTCCTTCCGCGCATCACGTAGATCCGTGTTTTTCAATAGAAACGAACAAATTTATCGCGTATATTTTCTCGTTGAATGCGGAAACGGAGATTGAGTTGTTGAGATGGATGTATTACTTCGTTTGGCGAAGGTCGAAGTTCAATCGTTGATACGTTTTTGTGTTTTTTTTTTACACCGGAAGAAGGAAAGAATTCCTACAAAGAAAATTGCTCGAATTGCGCCGATTCCTCTCTCTTTCTCTTTCCTTTTCTTTTCTTCGTCTTCTTGTTTTCCTCCCACGCTCAAGACGGGTGCTCCAGTGACCCAAGCGTCTGCAAATTTCATGCATTTAACGATAAGGATCTACACCTACGAAAAACAAACGGGCGATCGTATATTTTAATTATAAAATTGTTCCGCTTCGATGCTTCCCAGGAATGAATCTTCATTCACGGCGAATTAAACAACAAGGAGACTTTGTGTTTTCCGTTTGTAAGCTACACGAAAAGTCAAGAATAGGTCAATTACTATTTCTAAGTTTACAACGAAACTGAGGGTGGTAAAATTGAGTACGACAAGCAAACCAACAAATATGACTGAACAGATGGTTGCTGTATAAATTTGTGTGGTGGGGACTGACAAGGAATCAAGAAGCTTTAAACTTTACAGGATTTAACAAAGAAACTGGAGGTTATGTATTTTGGGTAGTTTCAGTGATATTTTATATATCGTACATCGCTTTATGCAGAAGCATGAAAACGAAGCCCCCAGTGCACAACCACTTAGTACATGACAATAAATATATTAAAAAATACTTTCCTTCATATTGATACCCTGACAGCCGTATTACAGAAATTCACTCAAGTGTGAGTGTGAGAGGGCAAATGTAATAGTAGCTTGCATTTTTTTCAAACACATTCACAATAAAAACACATTTTTGGTTTTTTTTCATAATTATTTATTTATTTACGGAACGGCTTAACAGGCTAATGTTCATTGAAAAAAGTCTTATTCTTATTTCACCAGTGGTGTTAACCACCCATTAATGTATAAACACCCTTGCAATTTTAAATTATTGAAATGACTGGTTACCAGTCATTTCAATAACTGGTCATTATTGGTTAATAAATAATTATGAAAATAACCCAAAAATGTGTTTTTATTGTGAATGTGTTTGAAAAAAATGCAAGCCACTATTATAAAAAAATTACAAAAAAAAAAAAAAAAACCAATAGCTTCCAGGATCTCCCGCTCGTAGCCAAGGTTGAAAGTACCATAACTTTGTCAGCCATTGCCGTCTGGTAAAACTTACGGCTTTTCTTTAAAATTCCAAGTGGCGCAGGCAACGCAGTCCGACTTTGGCCTGCATTTACATTTACGTAGTATTAGATTCGAGGCGAACGTGTATTTACATTGAACTTCAGTTTAGGGCTGTAAAACACCTTTGATTTCATCAGGCATTGACCTTTGGAATATAACCACTCCGTAGCCCGTTTCCTCCAAATATCAGGCATAAGTGTGTGCAGATTCACGAACAACTTACAGAGTTTATCAGTAATACACGTTTAGTTAGAACTGATCTTGACCCACCTGGCAAGATAAACAAAATATGGAATTTGGTATTTTAAAATTTTTTTGAAATTAATTTCTTTGAGCCTTAAGTCAGCTAAAGTAATTTAATGCTCGTGTGGCTGAACCGGCTCAATTTTAAACATTACATGACCTTTTTTTGAAAAGAAGAAGAAATTCTGGTAAAGGGAGGGGCTAACCCGGAGATTTGAACCGGTAAACTTGCGATCATCGTATGGGCCGAAAGACTGTCCAGAATTGGGCAGAATAGTTCCCATAGCCGTTGAAGAAGTATGACAGCCTCTCACACTACCCTGGCCGGCGGTCCTGGCGGGGACTTTGCCAAGAGCCATTTCCAGGGGATCGACCAGATCCGCAAACCTCCAGCAACCAGGCTGAACTCTCTCACCGCTCAACCACGATGACCTCTCATATAGAATTAACGAACAACAAGTTACAGAGTTTATCAGTAGTACACGTTTGATTAGCACTGATCTTGACCCACCTCTGGCAAGAGAAACGAAACATGAAATTTGGTATTTTTTTTATTGATAGATTTACACTCAAGCAAGTTTCAGGCTACTTGTAACGTTCGAATATTGGACGTGTTCAAAACTGTTGTTAAACTATTGAAATTAACAATTTTATTTTGACATTTGGAAACACTGGGAGATGTTTGACAGCTGGTATTACCCGTTCTCTGGATTTCCACCCATCATTCCGCGAGCTCGGCTTCTTTCGATTCCTCTGACCTTGAGTATGGAGAGATTTTCGTTAGGCCTATTTTTTGTTTAGGCCTATTTCATATCATAGGAATCAACCATTAGCGTTACAAAGATGAGTTTCAGGATGTTTTAGGAGCTATAGGATATCGTTCCTTAGGCCATACTACAAGCAGACTTAAATCTTGGGAAAAATTTAAAGGTTATTTTATGGCGACGTTCTAAATTTCTTTCTTTTCTTTCAACATTACGTACGATCATCTAAATTTAGTAGGTTAACCGAACAAATTAAACATCCAAGTTATCTCCAATAAAGCAAGTCCAAGTAAATCCACCACTAAGGAATATAAAAGGTAAACGATTTATATCGAAGTTCCTGCAACAAAAAAATAAATGAATATCATCAAATCTCACCGCGTAGGCCCGCCAAGGCTTACTCGCCATACGCAAACTTTCAAAAAGTGGCTCTTTAATTTTTTTTCCGACACTGCATGTTAAGAAAATTGTTAGATTTAAATATCTTTGTCGATCCTAAGTAAGGACGCGTTTATCAGCGACTCGCCTTTGCATTCTCGCAGCTAGAACTCAATCGCGATGGCAAAGGTGACATTGCCATGGTAACAACGCTGAATGGATTAGATAAATCCGGCATCGTTTGAGTAAATACTTGCAGTCTTACAATCCGTGCCAATAATATAAAGAATTCCTCATGACGAAACAATTTTCCCAAACGCTTCTGAACTCACGTTATTCGCTGTTTTCGTTGCGAGGCGACAGACATAAAACCGCCGCCATGTTGGAATCTTAGGTGATTTCTAAACCGTACGCCATGGCTGTTTGCTGCGACGTGCATATCACGTGACTGGGCTAGTCCAATCAGACGGCCAAACAGCCGTTGTTCTCGTTCGTCATTGGCTAACTCATGGTGACGCCACGGCAAACAGCCATTGTGGCATGGTTTATCTACTAGCTGCGAGAATGCAAAAGCGAGTGATTGCGTAAACGTGCCCTAATAACTTGGGGATGGGGAAAGGTGACTGATGGTTATCACGATTATGAAAGAGTGGTTCCGACTTCAAGTCTGACCCACCCCAGACATATTCGAGAAGAGCAGGTCCTGTAATGCCTCGTGCTAATATCGATACTGCAGGTATGTAAAAGGTTCCTACGTAATTACGTTTGGAATTACCTAGTAACATGATCCTTTTCTCCTAGTAGCTAGTAGCACATCAAACTTCCTGAGTAGCAACGTGTACCTGTAGCGTAAGGCTTACGTACGTGAGGATTAGACGTTCAATTCCAGTGTGGATATGACCGGATTCTTCATGGCATTTGCACTGTTAAAAAATTTCGTAGAATTACGGTACAATTCCAGTTCTTTTAACGGTTATCTAAGATCAGATAACGGTTAAAATCAGATATGCGTTTCAGTGATAATGTTAGAGGGCGTGTGACATCTTAGTGCACAAAGGCAATACTCTCGAGGGGTTCGACAAAGACAAAAAAGTGTACGAGGTATGTAAATTCCGTAAATCTTCCAACGGATTTACGGAGATTTACGGATTTGCTGGGGATTTAAATATTTACGAAAAATTTAAGTAAAATTTAAACGACTTACATGAGATTTTTAAAGATTTACAATTACATGGATTTTCAGAAGATTTAAAGATTGACGTAAAGTTTTGAAGATTTACAGAATTAAAATTTATATGTTTGGGATGTACAAACGATTTAAGTAAGATTTAAATGATTTACGCCAGATTTACGTGATTTACAAGATTTGAATGATTTACACGAGGGATTTATAAGATTTGTGCAAGATTTGCAACGGATTTATAAATCTAAGTCTGGATGTACGAGATTTCTAGGTTGGTCGAACGCCTCGAATACTCCTCATTCAGATCAATTTTCGATTTAGAACTACGCTTTTACGGCAAAAAAAAATTACCAGTTCTTTGTGCCTCAATTTACGTAAATTTTTACGCTCACTGAACTGTCTTAATGCTAGCCATATAACAATTTATTGAGAAAGAACGTATTTTAAGAGGGGCTGGGAGAACAAATACTGGGGTCAAACTGGTAATCGGCGATCATGCCAGGTCGAAATAAGGTCTAGAAGAATCATTAATATATCCCATAGCTGCTGAAGGAGTGTGATAGTCCAACGCCTCCTACAGTAGACGCCGTCTGTGTAAGCGCCAAAAAAGGCGATTAAAATCAACCACAGGAATAGAACGGGAACACACTTGATAGGTGCTGCCATCTCAACGCCAAGCAGTGAATTTTCAAAGTAACTGACAGCAGTGCTTCCATTTACTGGGATTTTTTTTTTCCTTTTTAAGGGAAAAATGCTCTTCAAGGGGGAAAAAAATATTAAACAGGAAAAAATGGGGAAATTCTGTGTCGTATTTGCAAGTTGCAACGTTCTCTAGTTACGATCTTTTCTCCATTCAGACCCACCTTTTCGAAACTTCTACTACAGCAAACCGCCTGTTAACATTTTAAACCCTTACCCAACCACAAATTGACAATTTGGTTAGTGTTTATTTCTCGTCTGTTGCTCGATTATTAAGGCTGAAATTACAAAATTGTGGGTCCATCACTTTTGGAAGAAACGGCAGGAGGACTAGTTCTAATAAAATAGGTGTCGTTTAAATTTTATTTTCAATTTGCGTCAGTAGGTGGCGTTCCTGTGCCATTAGAAAGGGCCATAATTTTTTATATTTTAGGAAATGTTAAAAATGCATGTGTGGTGTAATGAAAGGAAATTAAATAAAAGAAGTGAAAAAAAGGGAAATTTTTACTTGCACAGGGGAAAAAAAGGGAAATTTTTCCTTTACTAGGGAAAATTCTGAAAGTGTGAAGTGGAAGCAGACGGACAGTGCGTCCAAAGTCTGCCAACTCGGATGACGACATTTAGCAAACTTGCCACGCCGCTATATGTCTCACCTTCTAGCGAGCATTATGGAAGCTGACTTATATACGGCATTTACTTTCGGCGGCGTTGCATAGACTTACATGCTACACGTGCGTTTCCTTTCTTCCCAGTGCTAAAACACTAGCCGCTAACAACGGGTTTTCTAGCCTATACCTGGCTTGAAATCGACGGGGTGACTAAGGGCCATGTCAACTCCTCTCCTCCCACATCCCACTATCGATGGCTATGGATACATCCTGAATATTGCTACAGATGTCCTCTGTGGCAGATTTAAAATCATACTTGAACGAGGATCTTGGCAAAGTCCCCGCCAGGACTGCCGGCCATGGTAGCGTGAGAGGCTACCATGCTCCTTCTGCGGCTATTGGAACTATTCTGGCCAATTCTGGACAATCTTTCGGCCCCTACGTTGGTATGAGGTTTCCCGGTTCAAATTCCCGGGTTGGCTCCTCCCTTTACCAGATATTTCTTCTTCTTAAAAAAGAATGGTAATGTTCAAAATTGAGCCGGTTCAGCCATACGAACATTAATTTGCTTCGGCTGACTTAAGGCTCAAAGAAATTAATTAAAAAAAAAAACTTGTTTAAAAGGTTTATCAAGAGTCTATGTGGCGCCTTTCCAAATCTATTTCCTTTGTAGCAAAAAAATAGGGGAAGAAACTGAAGCAATAGTCCTGGGCTATTCTACTCCTACATAAACTAACTGCAAAACCAAGCAAATACTGGGGCACCGACTGTGAAGTTTAACATTTTTAATGTTCCGAGATGGAGCCACCTACAGAACCGACTTCTTCTCAGATACCTCATCTTTAAATTGTCCCTCTCCCATCCCGACATTACCTTAGCAGTTGAAAATGACGTTAACTCGACTTTCCTTTCTTCTTAAACCGCTGATATTTCATGAAATATTTTGTTACATTGTAAATTGTCCTTTGTGTTCATTCTCTTCTTTACAGTTGACGGTGGTGTGTCAGATGTCAAGCTGCTCAAGCTTTAAACAGGTGAAAGCATCGTCCGTTACAGTCCAGTGGCTGCTGCATAATACTGACCTCTATCATAATTTTTTCCACCTTCGCCTTGATACTTTCGCTAAGGTCACTCGACTCCTGATTTAGGTGACAGGTTGGACGTGTCGTGCATTTGGTCAACATGTTTTTTCCTCATGTTTATTCTAGTGATGAAATGGCACAAAGTCAAGGTTAAAGAAAACTAGAAACTGGGGGAAACAGGACGAAAACGTGAAAGAGAAAGGCACAATTTTTTTTTTGTGTGTGTGTATATTTTGTGCAATGAGCAATCTAAAATAATTAAAAAAGTATGATGTGCGTGCGTATACCTCTACTCCTCTTTAACCTACAAAGTTGGGAGTTGGACCAAATGAAAGATAATTAAATTGCGCTTCCGTTAGGCCTATTTTTGTCACTGTAACTTGATTTTATGACCCTCACATACACGTAAAAACCTGCAAAAATAACGTCAAAGTTTTTTTTACCTTCATGATGTTTGTTCATGACGTCATAGTTTGTTCATGCAAAGTCTATTATGCCTGAACCAACGTTGACCTTCCAAAGTAAACTTTGTCTGATAAAACTGTGACGTCATGTTTTGCATCAGTACGAAGTAACAGAAACACTTTATTGGATCTCAATATCAGTAGGAAATCCAAATTCATCTTGTTTACGGGCCAGCCATTGTTGACACGTGTTACGAACTTTGAGATTACCGTTCATAGTACGAATGATGTAGTTGAACTGCAGGTGTGCTGAGGTATGTGATGGACAAACTGTGACGATAGTTGCAATTAGTTTACGTCGAAATAATCAGTACATCGATTTTGTGGCGCTCTTGGAATCGCAGAAATTACATGAAGCATGGATCGACGTCAATGGAGTGAGTGAAGCGAACGATATGGCTCGTTAAGGTAAAAACTGTAACCCCGTCCTAATTGTGAGAATTGTGTTACTTCAAGCACTGGGATATTTTGAATTTTAGTGAAGATTTTTCATTTTGCGCAAGGGTAGAATTTAACACGCTGACAAACTGAGGTAGGTTAGAATTATGCTTAAAAAGGCCTTCGCGAGGTAAAAACGCACGTGCGTAATGCAGTTAAGACTGCTAAGGGCTGAAGGATTTCACTCACGAGTTTTCAGTTAGTAAAGCGATTTCAATCGTTCTGATACACTCTTTTCAAAATATTAAAATAAAAAGGTGACCCTCAACTCGTTCCAGCATCAACCACCGTCATCATGCACTTGCGGACTGAGAAAGAGAGATCGTTAGCTGATTCAGTGATTTTTTTCTTTTTTTCTTCCAAGTATTATTATATAATCGCACCGAATAATACTTGGGATGTTAAATGAAAACTTGAAGATTGCTACAGCGAGTAGCAATATTCTAGTTTTCATTTAACTTTCGAACTATTAGTCGGTGCGATTAACTTGGTTAATAGGATTAACCTTGGCGGCCTTTCCCTGGTTGAATGACATCACTACCATCAAAGGCCGACCCTTTTTAGAAATTTGGCGGCTTCTCTTATATCAGTTTTGATTTTGGGCTATTATTACAAAAAAAAAAAGAGCAAAAAATAATAAATAAATAAACTTTTGGCTGGAACTGAAGATGTTCTTCAACATATCAATAAAAAAGTTTCCTCCTGATAGCAAGGAACGAACCACACGTTCATAAAACACACCACAGAGATTTTACCTGTGGTGGTGCCATCGGGACTATTGTGTTCCTGGTAGGTCTAACCTGGGTGGTAATGCATTCGTGACCCCAACCCAACACCAGCTACCCTTCCTCTGCAGCCAGGCCATCGTCTTCGTTTTAAACTTTTATACTCAGCCTATATTTTGTAATTTATAATTGTTAGTTTTAACTTCGGATTGCAGTTAGAACTACCAGGTCCTTGCCAATCCGGTTGCGTTAACAACTAACTTAATATTATTATTATTAATTTTCGACAGAGATGTTGCTCTCTTGGGTACAGTAAAACTAATGTAATATACAATTTAAAAGTCATAGATTAGTAACTGATGAACCGCCATTTTCATGTGACCAAGACAGCAATAGCTCTATCGAAAATTACACCTCTGTGATGTGTTTTATGGACCTGTGGTTCCTTCCTTGCTGTCAGTTGGAATTCCAAGATGGCGGCACGTTGTTGGGCAGCTTGAGGTTGTCCCTGGTATCTTAGCGTTTTTAATCTTTTAAATTGTGAACAAGACAAGGAAAATATTGCCGAAAACTAAATTTCCATCATGTGTATGACTGTTGTGGGCCTTCTGTTCCATGAGGGAACACATTTTAACCATCCATCTTTGCCTGAAAAATAACAATTTTTCTTTCTAGATTATTTTAATTCTATAACTAAGCCGAAGAGCGAAAAACGAGTTGTAAGAGGACTTTCTTAGGCTGAAGCACAGCAAGAAAACCACAGCCGACTGGTTAGGGCTTTTGTCCGCCAGCCAGGAGGATGCAACTTCGAATTTGGCAACGGAGTTAGTGACATACGCAGGCTTACAAAGCCTTCGTTGGAAGCAGAAATAATTTTCAGCTCGAATTATACGAGTCTTGGTCACAATTGTAAAATGTAAAAAAAGATGGCAGAGCACACAGAGCTGCCTACAAGCTAGTGGCTATGTTGCCATTTTCTTTCCAATATGGCCAATGACTTGTAGGCAGCATTGTCTGCTCTGTCATCTTTTTTGTTTTTACGTGTGGTTTTTATTGTGCCAAGATTTGCATAATTCGAGCTGAAAATTAAAATGTGTGCTTCCAACCTATGCTTTGATGACCTGGGTCTGTCAGGGACTTCTCTTTTACCATTTCGCCTTGCCTGCAAATTAATTTGACACTGCAACTGAGGATTAAACGTAGGATTAAAAAAAAAAACGGTCCCTGTGCGTACGGCCGTGCTAGTCAACGAGGTAAAACTGTTCCTGTTATCTATAACAAGAAAACATATTTTCAGAAAGATTCAAACTGAAGGCACTATGTGACGAATTTAGACACACGCTAGTGTGTTACCGCCAAGTAATAGTAGGTCATCCGATTGTAGACATCCGATTGTTAAAAAATAATTGTTGATGAAAAAAAGGCGGCCTTCACTAGCAGACTGTGTCTTTTAACTGAAACCAACTTATACCTGATTTCAGCATACTGGCGTGAATTCCCCATGCGGTAGAAATCTTTGCAAATCGTTTGAATCAGATGTTTTGGGTCCAGTAACGAAGAAATTGTCAACACGAAAATGTGGGAAGGTGTCCTTCATGGAGAGAAAGTGTCCTCAATAACGTTGATTTTTGTTACTGGTGACTAGTAACTAGTCCGCAGGCTCCCATGTTAATTCTCATAGGGTATAACGACACGTCTACAATTGATTAGGGAAAGTTGCCAGTTCTAAATTTCGGCAGACAGGCAAAGCGTCATATGGGGAAGTGCCTTTTTCTAAAATGGGGGTTGCAGCTAGAAGCACGTGTCCCGGAAGTGGCTCGTAAGTGCAAAATTATTGTTGTAACCATTGTTTGTATTGTCATCCAACAGTAAATTATAACAAGCTTAAGTGTTACACGCTTATCGTTTCAGTACCTAATTGTCAGAATTCATTGTTGTTGCAAATAGGTGGTTGACCATGGAGAGTGATGTAGACGTGGACGAGCTGTTGAGAGATTTGTTAAAGGCTAAGGTGCTGGTAGGCAGTGATGTAAATTTTGGGCTGGTCACTGAGGAGACTTTTGCGCAAGTGATGAGGTTGGCAGTGAAAAAAGGAATTTCTGAGGCAAGAGTAAGAAGATTTGGAGTTACAACTAGTGTCAATGCTAACCCTAACAGTCAAGATGGCGGTAGCAGACACCAAGATGATAGAGAGAGTGATAAAGAGAAAGGTAGAATATCAGCGGTCAAGACGGTTACGAAGTTATTTAGTGCGGCAGTAGCGGATAGAAGTGTAAATAGCTGGAGTGAAAGTGAAGCAGACTTAGAAGCAGTGGACACTGGTGAGCAGCGTAGGAGGCAGCGAAGCCTACTTGCATTGAAAAAGCTTTATGGGGGTGGACTCACCAACGTTCAGATGCCGCGGTCAGTGGTGATGATCTGCAATCAAGGAAGTGGGCTACATCTAGCCTCTCAAGTTTACTTTGCAGTTGAGCGCGTAGTGGGGACTGGAGAGAAAACGCATGTCAACACCTTACGAGCAGCACATGTGTTTGAAATTGTGTTGAGTTCGAGAGTAGCGAAATTGAGACTACTTAAGGCCAGTATTGTCATAAACGGTCACGCGGCTGAGCTGTTTGACCTACACGAACAAACAGTACAGGCCCGCCTACATTGGCTTCCAGTGGGCATCACCCCGCAAGAGGTGGCAGTTGGCTTTGGGAAAATTGCGACACTGGAAAAACATTCCTTCGAGAAGCTCTACGCAAGAGGGCGGACACTTTGTGAAACGGGAGTGCGTCTTGTAACGCTGCGCCTCCGGGAGGGGATCACAATAGAAGACGTTCCTGATGTGGCAATAATCAAAGGTATACAAACTCTTGTAATTGTAGGCGACCGTCCTCCAAAATGTCTGCGGTGCCACGCGCGAGGGCACTTCCGGCGAGCGTGCGTCGCAATCGAGTGCAATGATTGTGGTGTGTGGCGCGATCCGCGTCAACTTTGCCCTCATCTTCAAGAGGTGAAGCGTTTGGCGGATTTAAGAGTGCACGAAAGACCACCAGCGCCTCTTAAAGAGACTCAGCAGCCACCTCAGCAGCGAAGTGGGAACCTGGGGCTGGGGGCCTTGAGCACCAGTGCCCCTTGTTTGGCCGTTGCTGGCGACGTCGGCCCTAGCAGTGCTAAAGAGAGTGAAGAAGTGGCTTCAGCGGTTGTATTGGGTGATCCAATAGTCAGCAAAGACGGCGAAACTGGCAACGAGGGAAAGGATGGTGAAAGTGTGTGGATTACCCCTCCTGCAAAACGGAAGAAGGGAAGTCAGAAACGGAAGAAGACCCCGTCGTCATCGGCCGAAATTGTGGCAACGGTGTTGCGTGTGGATGAAATTGAAGAATCGGAAATGAGTGAAATTCAAGCATGTGAACAAGAAAGCGCAACTGCTGTGGCAAACAGGCAAAAGGAGGATCAAGTGAGAGAAAATGGCAGTGAATTGCTCAGTATGTTTGGAAATGTGCAAAATGTGAGTACGGCAGCAGCGGAAGGTGACTTAGTTGGCAGTGGTGAAGATATTGATTGTAGTGATGGTTTTGTGTTGAGTGTTGCTAGTAGCTGTATTTCACAAGTGAGTTGCAGAGAGGGGGTGCGTTTGGGAGGGGGGGACCCGGATCTAACCTAATCACTTCATTCGCTCTGTGTAATGTCATTACATGGAACATGCGAGGGTTGCAGGGAAAATTAGGAGATCTAGAATGTTTGCTAGAGCATGCCAATATTGTTGGGGTACAAGAAGTTGTAGACTTTCGGGGATTAGATGCAACAGCGTGGAAAGCGGATTTTATCCATTCTGGGCGTAAGGTAGGAATATTTATTAAATGGGCAATCCCGTATCTACCCATCACCATCCAATTCCAGGCAGATGGAGTGGATGCAGTCGCATTGAAAGTGTGGATGGGCAGTTGTTGGGTATCGGTCGTCATAGTGCATGCAATGGGTAGTCAAACTGTTGCGGAATGGAAACGATGGCTGAAGCAGTTTCCAACCCCTGTAATTTTGGGAGGAGACTATAACAGTCATCATTTTGATTGGGGCTCGCTGCATGCTGACACCAGAGGGCGTAGGCTAGCTGAGGCGATTCAAGAGGTCGGGTTGCGTATTCTCCATGATGGTTCACCGACGTTTGTGCGCTGGCAGCGTGGCGCAGTCCAGGAATCTGTTTTGGACTTTTTTTGTTTGTTCCCCGGAAATAGCGGATAAGTGCAGCTGTCGCGTCTCGGATGATTTGCGGGGCAGCGATCATTTTCCTGTTCTCCTATGCTCTAATGCAGTTGCAGCAACTGCTTGTAGAATAGTGGGCGACAGGAGGCATCCGGTTGTTGGTAATGGGATTTTTTCGGACTTTGTACAACAAATGACTCGTAGACGGTCTAGGACGTCGAGGAGGGTAGTGGCAAAGACGCAGCCGGTGTGGTGGTCGCGTGTTTGCTCAGTTGCGGTACGCGACCGCCGCAAGGCCTATCGCAAATGGAAGAGAGCTCCCTGTGATGCATTCTGGTGGGGGTACAAAGGTGTAGCGGATGAGAGCAGAATTATTCTTAGGAGAGAAAAGAAAGAGTTTGGCGCGAGGCTTTGTGCCAAGGTCGGCGGAGCCCGTTCTCTCACACTGGCTTGGCAGATGCTCAATCCTGGTGCGGGGAAGACTGCAGTACAGTGGGTTTTTGGCCCACCGAACCCAGCAAGAAGTATTCTTCGTGGCAGTGAGATGGCTGAAGCCTTTAATGTACGGTTTGCCAGTGTTTATGCGCTTAGTAGCGGCTCGGCCCCCCCTTCTGTTTCGGCGGATATTTCGATATCATCGCACGTCTGTGATGTACCGTGGGTTTCGTCGGAGTTCCGGGCAGCACTACGGAAGTGTAGGAGCTCGAGTGCGATGGGGATTGATGGTGTTGGGTATGCGGATTTACAGAAAGATGTCGATGCGTCATGTAACGCTGTACTCCCACTGTTCAACAGGCTGTTAGGAGGGGCTAGTATCCCGCCGTCGTGGATGTTTACCATCCTAATCCCGGTGCATAAGCAGGGAAGTGTGAGGTCGGATTTGACCAGTTACAGACCTATTGCTCCACTGTCATGTCTTCGGAAAGTGCTGGAGCGGATGATTGTAAAGCGCTTGGAGTGGCAACTGGAATACCACGAATGCCTTGCTGGCGTCCAGTTTGGCTATCGGCGAGACAGGAGTGCACAAGATGCAGTGCTCTTCCTGCTTACTAGCATCAGAGAGGCTTGGCTTAGGGGGAACGTTGTCTTGGCTGTCTTTTTAGATATTAAGGCGGCCTATGACACAGTCTCCATTCCCTGGGTTCAGGCCTCTCTGCGTCGAATGGGGGTGGGACCATGCTTGATTGAGTTGATTGTTGCACTCCTAGGTCGCCGTGAGTTTGCCACACGTGTTGGGAAGTATTGGTCGGCTGCGGATTCAACGTGTAGAGGTCTCCCGCAAGGGAGTTGTCTCAGCCCTACATTGTTTGCTGTAGCCATTAATGATGTTCTGGTTGAAATTGGTGCGTACTCGAATATTGTCTGTTACGCAGATGATGTGGCTGTTTGGTTTGTGGGCAGTGATCTTGCTCCCTTAGCATGCGAGGCACAAGCTGTTCTGGACAGGGTTGCTTATCTTCTGCAGGAGCGCGGCCTCTTGCTGGCTCCTGCCAAGACAGAAGCTGTGGTGTTCTCCCGCAGGTCTGATGTGGTACTGCAGGCTATTTCTCTGAAGGTGAATGAGCAGGTTGTAACTCCGAAGGCTAGTGTTAAGTACCTGGGTGTAATCCTTGACTCACGGCTTACTTGGGCGCAGCATGTTAGTCAAGTTCGTGGCAGGGTCCTCGCTAGGACCGTTATACTGCGGCAACTGACTCACAGAGGTGTTACGAGAGGAGCGCTTCTAGCGACATACCGCACGTTCGTGAGGTCCGTGCTTGACTACTCCTTGCCGTTTTTGAGCGGCGTAAGGCGACATGAGAATACACTGCAAGTTGTTGTAAACGTCTGTTTACGCATCATCACTGGATGCATTTTGACAACGCCAGTTAGTGCGTTGGGTGTTGAGTGTAACGAGCCACCAGTTGAGGTACGAGCGCGTGAGCTTCTGGCCACACTCTGCCTGCGGAATCTTAGCAGGGGTCAAAGAGATCCAGTTGCCAGGATACTACACGATTATGACATGTTGAGTGAACGTGCGCGTGATGTGCTGGGTGAAGCGGGTCGTGGGGTAAGTCTTCTGCGCCAGGTGGCTGGGGCAACGACAGTGGCATGTGCGAAGCCTCTGAGTCCATGGACTTGGTGCTATGAGCTGTATGCGGTGTTCTTGTCTCAGCCTACTGAATGCGATATTTTCTGTGATGCTTCATTTCATCCAGAGACGTGTGTAGGTGGCATTGGGGTAGTCATTCCATCCTTGAAAGTTGAGTGTATGCGCGTGATCTATGACGCGACGTCTAGCACTATGTGCGAGTTAGTGGCGATCTCTGTGGCACTGGATGTTGTGCAGGACATGAGTCTTCCCTCCTTTGCGATTGTGACAGACTCACAAGCGGCCTGTGGGCTTCTTCGCCGTTCGTGGGATAGCTTGGCTGTTGAAGACCCAATTGTATATACGATTGGGTGGAAATTCTGGGTTGCATGTCGTGCTGGTGTAGCTACTTTACGGTGGGTCAGAGGCCACAGTGGCATTCCTGGCAATGAGGTGGCAGATGGACTGGCGCGAGAGGCTGCGCGTGGTGACTGTGGTCAGTTGCATCCTCAAGTCTCTGTTCGAATGCGTCGAGTATCTGTTCGTCGATGGTCTCTGGCACAGTGGCAGGATGCCTGGAGGACAGCTCGTGATGGACGAGCTTTGTTTACAGTGCATCCAGTGTGCTCCACTGCGTCGAACTTGGATGTGTTGCTATACAGAGATGCACAGATTCTGTCGCGTTTGCGCGTTGGCTTCTCATTGCTGCGCGTACACAGATTCCGGTATGGATGGGTTGATTCTTCTAGGTGCTCTCTGTGTCTCATTGCCGAGACGGCTGAGCATGTCCTTATACACTGCCGCGAGTTTGTTAAAGAGCGGCGCCGTCTGGCCCCCTGGTTAAATGCGCTTCCTGCCTTCGCTAATCTCCTGTCCCATGCGGATGGTCCACGGCCAGTCGCCAGGTTACGCGCTGGTGCATCGTTCTTTCTGACATTGGTATTGCGGTTTAATTCGGCT
>JAHWFP010228512.1:0-40838 GCA_023313725.1 Lithobius niger
ATACTTGTAATCATTGTTTTTTGCATATTCTTTTGTTTTCCAGAATAAGCTTTTATAATAATAATGATAATATTCATAATAATAACTTCATTCACACACATTACATTTGCAATATACAATACAGCCCAGAACACGAGACTTATGAAGTCTGTATGTGTCTGTAAATTAATAATTGTGAAGATGTAACGATATAGGAAAAATACAAATTTCATGTACGGTTTAAAAATTAATTAAAGAAAAAAATTCGTATTATTATGTATATTAGATGATTAGAACTGGTTAAAATTTCAATATTCTTAATGTTGCTTTAAAGTTAGTACCCACTCTTTAATGAGTTTATTGAGTTGGTATTTACTCTTTAAGTCTCTCAAGTTAACTGGCAGTAAGTTAAAAGTATGCGGGATTACATAATGTTGGCCTCTCTTACCGTAGGAATTCGCCATATAGGAACTTTGAGCCATTCAGATGTAGATCTTATATTTCTTTTATTTTCCAATTTATGTTCCATCAGGAAATAATTCATTTTGATTATGCAATTCGTTATTAAGTGTCTAATGGTCATTATTTTGTAGTGTGCATAAATATCAGCAGTACGTTGTCCAATACATTTACCAAACAATACTTTCAGTCCTTTATTTTGAATTTTTGCAAGTTGTTAATGAGGCCACCAGTTGATGTTCCATAAACACTACATCCATATCTAATAAGTGAATTAATCCAGCTCTCAAAAAGAGATTTTTTTTGCTTCATTGTTAAGAATACTTTGTAATTTATAAAGCAGAGGTACAATTCGTCTAATTATATTAACTAGATTTTCGATGTGTTTGGCAAATTTCCAATTTTCGTCAATTGTGATGCCTAAATATTTGCATTCCGTAACTAGTTTAGGGCATGTACACGTTTGATTGTCATGGCATAAGTCATCGTGGATATAGATTTCACTTGATTCATTTTTCATATGTCAGGTCATGATTTGAAGATAACACGTTTTTTCTGCACTGATTTATAATTCGTTATTCTTAAGCCATAAGTTTATGGTGTTAAAGTCAGTTTGTAAATTTTGGGTCATAACATTGCATTTATTAATAATTCTAATCATAATAATGTCATCTGCATAAAGTGTAAAGTA
Organism: Lithobius niger; assembly: GCA_023313725.1. Classification (NCBI taxonomy): domain Eukaryota; kingdom Metazoa; phylum Arthropoda; class Chilopoda; order Lithobiomorpha; family Lithobiidae; genus Lithobius; species Lithobius niger. Next base: position 1,130 of record JAHWFP010228512.1, read on the forward strand.
ACTGTTCCAATTAAGGTACTGTAGATCATTTACATAAAGAAACACAGTGCATCACAGTGGCCTGCGTGTGGCGACTGGGGCTTTTCGAACTTCTCCAGTGGTCAGCCTCTATGCTGAGGCCTCGGAGCCACCTTTGGCCATTCGTCGGCGACAGCTTGCCATTCAGTATGCTGTGCGTTTGCGTGCTGTGCAATCCAGTCCTGCTTGGTCCATGGTTTTTGGGCCAGACTTGCGAGTCAGTAGACGCAGGGTGGGTAAGGGTGATTTCCGCGATAGGCTCCAGCAGTCCTGTCAGGAGATAGCCTTTGAAATGCCCTGCGTCTTGAGGCTTGGGAGAATGCCAGTTGCCCCTTGGGTTGTCCCAGGTGGCAGTTTCATTTTTGCTCTGGCGTCCCTCCCGAAGGGTTCCACTCTACCAGCAAGGTACTTACAGCAGTTCCGGCGGCTGAGTTCTCAGTACGCCGGTTATCAGCGCCTGTTTACTGATGGGTCGAAGTCCGACGTTGGCGTGGCGTGTGCTTGTGTGTGTAAGGGTGTAACGGTTGCCCATCGCCTTCCATCAGGCTATTCTGTGTTCTCTGCAGAGCTTTTGGCTCTTGGTTTGACGGTGGAATGGATCCTTGACCTTCAGGGCACGCATTTCATTGTCTTTAGTGATTCCATGAGTGCCCTGGAGTCCTTGGCGAATTACAATCCTCGGAACCCCTTGACACAACGTGTCCAAGCTTTGCTTTCCCGCTTGCCTGGCCAGCGGAAAACCGTGCTTTTCTGCTGGAGCCCGGGCCATGTTGGGATAGCAGGGAATGAACAAGCTGATTCTGCTGCGAAAGGGGCCCTTTCTGGCCCTCTCGGTAGAGATCTCAGCCTTGTTCCCTCAGATGCCTTTCCAACTCTGCGTCTGAGGTTACACGCTTTTTGGCAAACCTTGTGGGACAGACAGGACGGTAATAAGTTACGGGCCATTAAAGGCACCGTCGAGGAGTGGCGCTCGGCGTGTCGCCGCAGTCGCCGTGAGGAGGTTGTGTTGGCCCGTTTGCGAATTGGTCACACCCGACCTACTCACTGTTTCCTTTTGCGGGGGTTGACCCTCCTGAATGTACTTGGTGTCGACGGCCACTTACGGTCCGGCACTTACTTGTTGATTGTCGCCATCTTGATGGTGTTCATCGTCGGTTCCATCTTCCGCATGACATTGCTCGTCAGTTGGGCGATAAGTCTGTCCTCCTGTCCGGTGTTTTTCAATTTTTGCAGGAGGTACAGATGTATGACAAGATTTAGATTAGGGGTTTGAATAACATCTCTGTAATGTGTGGTGCAGTGGCAACCCGGACCACTGCACTGTGACTGAGGTTGGCGCTAATGACCAAGTTGTCGACGCGCCATTAAGCCTCAATCCTCCCCCCCCCACATAAAGAAGAAAAGGGAGTGGTCCAAGAATAGAGCCTTGTGGCACGCCAAATTCAATAGGATGCCACGAACTGTGTAAGTTATTGATGCCATCACAACACGTCCTATTCGTTAGATAATTCACAATAATATTTAAAATTTTTCCTCTCAAACCGAGGTAAAAAGTTTCCTAGATAAAACATCTTTGTCAATTGTATCAAATGCTTTTTGTAAATCTATTAAGATTGCACCAACATATTTCCCGTCATTTAGTGCATTTGTTTCCATATTGTTTATTCTATGTAGTGCATCAATTGTACCTTTGCCACGCTGAAATCCGAATTGGTTTGAATCGATTAGCTGGAAATGGCTTAAATAATTTGTTATGCAATTAGCAAAATATTTTCCAACAACTTTATTAATGACTGGTAATAGTGCAATAGGTCTGTAATTATTAGGATCAGTTTTATTTCCTTTCTTATAGACAGGTCTTAATACTTGTTTTTTTAGGTTATTAGGCTAAGTTTCTTTTACAATTATTGAATTTATCAACGTTAACAGAAAAACACTACTATTTTCTTTAGATTTTACAAAATATTCAAAGAAACCCGTCATAGCCAAATGACCGTTTAATTTTAATATTGTTTAGTATTTGTATTATATCATATTTTGTCGGTGTATTTATGATCATTGTTTTCTCAAACCTCCTGGTTGCATTTGTAAGAATGTGTTTAATCACATTGTTACAACTTTTACGCTTGCATGCATGTTTTAAACTAGGCACTTGTTGTACAAAATTATTTACAGAGCAGTTCCCAATTTCTTTAGCACTAGTATTCTTAAAAGCTTTCTTAATACCATCATCAATACTTTCCTTATCTTTTGTGTAACCAGTAAGCTGTTTAATTTTTTCCCAGATTTTCTTACTGACATTTTTATTATCATAAAAATACTGTTTGTAGTAATTTTGTTTAGTTTTCATAATATTTAATTTAAATATATCTTTATTTAATTTATATTCAGCAATCAGTTTCTGACAAGGATTTACCGATTTACTTATTCTTGACCATAATCTATTTTTCTTGTTTATTTGATCAAGCAAGTCCTTGTTCATCCACTCATTCTTCATAGTGTCCTTAGCAGGCTTCCGTTTAACATAGATTTTATTAGCTTCATATGTTTTTTTTATTTCACTTTCAGTAGATTCATAAATTAAGATAGGATCCATTAATTTAGCTAGGTAATCCCAGTTAAAATTTGCAAGTTGTGAAATTTTATTTTTATGATTTAGTTTATAAACATAAACATTTTCTTTCTTTGTATTTAAAAAATCATTTCCATTCATATCTTGGTAATTCCACCATTCGATTGCAGTGAAATAATGGTCAGAAATTTTAACCTCTACGAAAAAACTTTTTGCATGACATTTCTGGAAGTTAACATAGATTAAATCTATACAGGATTTTACAATTTTATTATTTCGTATTTCCTCTCTTGTTGGTGTAACAATCATACACACAAATCCAAGTGAGGCCATGGTAATCTTAAATCATTCAATGTCGCATTTTTCACTCATGTCTTGAGTTTCTGTAAATATATTGAAGTTAATCGTAAATCGTTGTTTTGCTCGAGCAAATTCTAACACCCGTGTCTGGGCTTTTAAGGTCTTTGTACGGCCACTTCTTGAATACGCTAGCCCTGTGTGGTCTCCATACCTTTTGTCTGACATTGACCATTTGGAGTCGGTACAGCGTTTCTTTACAAGATCACTTCCAGACATGGGAAACTTGAAATCCGGTAAACGCTTGTTGCGTGCGGGCCTACAACCATTAGAACTGCGTCGCCTGCATGCAGATCTTGCCCTGACTTACCAGATTTTACACGAAAATTTCCCAGTTATCACCCCCTTCTTTGACATGTCGCATTATAAAGCTACGCGTGGACACTCCCTTAAACTGGTAGTTAATAAACCACGGTTGGACTGTCGAAAGTATTTCTTCGCTCTTCGGGTGGTGAATCCATGGAACTCACTGCCGGACGACCTTGTCATGTCCAAGACCATATCAGCTTTTCGTCGGGGCCTTCTCCAGGTGGACCTTTCACGTTTCCTGCAACGAACGTACGATTAACAATATTTTGCTCAACCTGTCGGTGATCTCCTCGCACCGCAAAATTGGCCTGCTTCAACTCTTGAGTTTTTAAATCTCCAAAACATAACATTTCCTTTTAATAAATGGGAACGGTGTCAGTGGCCATGCCCTTCCGTCTCCTTGCCGAACTCTTACAATCGGCTAAACAATTTTATTATTATTTATTATTATTTTATTATTATTATTAAGGTCGCAAACAAGGATTGTATTATTTTTATTATTTTTTATATTTTTTCGTTTAAAATATTTTTTAGCTCCCTAATAAACGTTATGTGACTTGATGAAGGTTTCCCATAAATGGCAATTAGGTTAAACGTACTGTTCTTGTATGTGAATGATATGTCTATCGCTTCGTTAGTGTCAATTTTTAAAGAATTGTTTTCCACTAAGTTTATCTTTGATCCTTTGAACATTATTAAAATTCAAACACCACGCATATTATCTCTACAAATACTGAATTTGTCATAGTTTTCAATACTGTAATTAATTATTTCCTCCTCTTTTAAGTTTATTTCAGTAAGAATAATTATATCCCTTTTGATAGCTGAGTTTTCAATTTCCATAGCAAATTGATCCCAGTTTTTTCGGCAGCTTCTTATATTTTTATGTAACAATGTAACATGCTTGTTGTCATCAGTTACTATCAACTGATGACTGAGATCACAAAAGTTCTTCACCACAGTATTAGCTGATTCCATATCATCATTCTGTATTTGCTCCATTTGACTGATTAATTTCTTGTAGGAATCTTTCCAATTCAGTTTCACTTTGTATTGTTTTCACTTGTTTGTCGGCAGCATTTTTTCTTAGGTTGATCTTGTCATTCCTAAACCACATGAATTGGTATATTCCTTTAGCTGCTTGTCTGGTTCTCCACATAAGAGTTTTAAAGAAAGGCGTTAAGTGTTCATTCACATAGATTTTTTCGGTATTATTGTTCTTAAAAATATCGTGATTGTTGAGTCTACCTTTCTTACCCTTCAACTATTCATCCCTGGAGTCCCTGGTGCGGAACTGAATGACAATTGTTTGTGGCCTACTTTCATTTTTGGAAGGAAAGCGGTGGGCTTTTTTGATTTGATTGACATGAAAGTTTTCAATCTGGAGACCATATGCTAGTCTATGAACGGTATCTTTCATATCTTCGTTGTTTTCTTCCTCAACTCCAAAAATTTCAATGTTCCTGTTTCTGTTGTACTGCTCCAACTCGTTTTGATCCTGTTTTATTGTGTTGATAGTGTTCTGCATGTCACTAGTTTCAGATTCCATGTTTTCCAAAGTTTCAAACTTTTTTTCAAGTGTTCTTAAGCTCTCTTTGATTTCTTTATTTTCCTGTTTGATATCTTCGTATTGTTTTTCAATAAGTGCAATTCCTTCCATTATTTTATCAATTTTCTCTATTGATGGTTTCAGCTTCAAAATTTCATTCATGCCGTTCTCCAATCTTTTCACTACAGCAGTTATATCTTCTGAGTCACCTTTGTTTAGTTCAGTAGGTATTTGATAATCAGGGGGTGCATCGACTACTTCATTATAGTCATCTTCGTCTCCATCTTGACTCGCTGAATTTGTCCTATACGTTTTACATCTTCTAAACTCCCAGTCTTCTTTCTTTTTCTGACTCATTTCTTTGATGGTAGATTGGGCCAACCAACAGCATTTTTTGTCATAATGGCATTTGCCTTTGCAAGAAGAATATGTTAAATAGTCACCTTCAGTAAGTATGAGTTTATCTTCACAGTCGACACACCTCGACATAGTAAATGGTTAAATTTGTTGGAGAAAAAAATTAATTTGGTTTTAACCCGGGTTGAAACTGTTAACCCAGAATGACTTTTCGAATGCACTCAATTTTTTTTAACCACAGCATTCATTTTTCCAGGATGGTGTGTTTTCAGTTGCATTCCTCTGCTGATACCTAGATTGATGTGTATTTGTGCAAGATTCCATACTTCAAAATTGAGGGAACAGAATGGTCCAGATGGGATTCCGTAGATTTCTTACGAATTGTATGAACTAAAAAAGTGAATGTCACCTCCCAGCTTCCGTAGTTGCTTGTTATTTGACGTGTGCACAAACTGAGCCTTACATCCAATATTTGCACTATCACACACACCACATCTTCAAATGCATGGTCATTTAACAATCTATGCGTACTCACCTTCCATTCATGATTTACGTGTGTCCTATTGGTTTTGTTGTTCCAAAACGTTTGTCAATGTGGAGCAACGAAATTAGCTGCATCCATCAAACTAGCCTCAAACAAGCCTCCAATAATATTAATAATAATAATAATAATAATACAATGCAATAACTTTACTACAATGCAATTGTTACATTGTACGCTCGAAACAGCTTTATAAAAAAGCAGTTTGTATGAGCTTTCAATTATCATATGCAATTATCACATCATTCAACACAACACTCCCCAATTGCAATTTGGTATTTACAATGTTATTTCAATTTTCCTGTGCAATATTTTTTCATATTTACATTTAATGTATGTTTAACACATTTATTACATTTAATACATTTAATATACACTTAATTACGGAAATAAAATATTTAATTCGCTCTTCACCTCAAGTATTAATCCATTTGTTTATATGTCATGGTATTAGCTTCATGAGCTTTGGCTTAAAAATATTTCATTTTTTAAATTGAATTTCCATTCGTTTATTGTATTATAGTTCATTAATCTTTCTGGTATTTTATTAAAGATAACGGGAACATACCAATTTTTCTTTCGTTTTCCATACTCATTGTTCCATTGTGGTATCTTATATTTTAATGTAATCTTAATCTATTTACTTTTTTTATTTTATGTATATTTGTGAAATAGTTTTTTGTAATTATTATATAGTTTCGTAATTCTACTTAATTTAATTTTAATTAATTAAAAAAATTAATTTCTTTGAGCCTTAAGTCAGCCGAAGCAACTTAATGCTTGTATGGCTGAACCGGTATGAATTATTATGTTCATAATTTTCATTTCTTTATATATTTCCTTTGTTTTTACTTTTCCATATCCAAATAATACCTTAACTATTTTATTTTGTATTTTTTTGTAATCTTTCAATTTCTTAATTTGTCGCAAATCCGTAAATTTCTAACCATATCTTAAAATACTTTCAATCCATGCATCAAATTTTTTTTTATCGAACATTTTCCTAATAACGTATATTCTTGGTAAAATTAGTAAAAGTTTTTGTCTTATTAACAGTATTTGTGGTTTGAAATTCCAGTTTACATCTATTTCCATTCCTAAATATTTTGTTGTATCTTTTAATTCTAATTCTACACATTCTTTCTTGCATTTCTTACTTTTATTATCATAATATCTTTCACAATAACCATAATGTTTTACAATTTTAATTTCTTAATTTTTTTCCTTTTTGGAACTGTGATGTTCAATTGTACTGTTTTCTCCCTACTAATGAATAATTCATTTTTAATAAACCAGTCGTTCAATCTGTTAAACTCATCTTGTAAATTATTTATCATTTCTTCGTATTTTTCATATTCATCATAAATTATTTATCATATTTTTAGCGTATTGATATCATTATAGTGTCATCAGAAAATAGAAAAAATTCTCTTTTCAATATTATCTGATATATCATTTGTATAAATTAAAAAAGCAATGGTCCCAAAACTGAACCTTGTGGTACTCCAAATTTTCAATTTTTGTAATAACTACTCTCTTTTATTTTTACTAACATTTTTCTGTTGCTTAGATAACTTTTAATAACATTATAAATTTTTACTCTAAGTCCCATTTTTTCATATTTTTTAAATAAAATTCCCATACCAAAAGTATCAAATGCTTTCTGTAAATCGACTAAAACAGGACCCACATATTTTCCTTCAATCAATGCCTCCTTAGTCATTATTTCATTTATCTTAACTAACAAATCAGTTGTTCCCTTTTTTCTTGTATATCCAAACTGTACTTTTGTTTAAATATTTATTTTTTAGAGAAACTCCCTTATTTTGTTCGCAAAAAAAATTTTCAATTATTTTATCAATTATTGATATTAGCGCAATCGGTCTGTAATTATTTTTATCTTTTTTTTTCCTTTCTTATATATTGGTCTTAATATTTGTATTTTTCATATTTCCGGCCATATCTCTTTATCAATCATTTTATTTATCAATTTACCTGTAGCTTTGGGTGTATTTTCGTTTGTATTTTTTATATGTTCAGTTTGTACTTTATCCATTCCTTCGTATTTTTTAATTCCCCTATTATATTTATTACATCCTTTTCATTTGCATAATCAATATACATAGTTTTTCCTATACCTTTGCTTATTTTTTGTTTTAATTTACGTTCAATGTTCTTTTGATACTCTCCTTTTTTGTAATTGTCATGTTCTTTCTTATAAGTATCCTTATAAGTATCCTTACAAGTATAAGTATTTGCATTACTTGAGTTGAAAAAACTTCATTAAATTTATTTGCTATTTCCTTCACATCTTTTTCCTTAATCGTTTCAACATTATCCTTGTCAATATTTTCGTTCGTTTTTTTCCCTGTTACTTCATTTATGACTTCTCAAATATATTTTTTTATTTTCTTGAATTTTTCCTGACTTTTCTTTATATAATTTTGTTTGCATTCTTTAACTTTTTTTATTTATTTGTTTTTTAACGCATTATATTTCTTTATAATTGCCGTGTTTATATTATTTGATTTCCTGATTTCATTCCATATATTATTTTTCTTTTCTATCTCTTTTATTAGTTCTGTGTAATTCATTCTGCTCTTTTTTCTTCTATAATAATAATAATTATAATAATAATAATAATAATAATAATAATAATAATAATAATGATAATAATACTTTATTGCACAAAATTCTTGAGCTTGAGAGCCTGTATGAGAGGCAGCACAAAAATACAAAACAATACAAAAACAGAAAATAAATAATCATTACCATTCATAGTAATATTACCTTTAATCAATTTGGGTAGGCTAGTGTAACATTCTGCAGGTTATCCATATATTCATTCATTTATTTGTTAAATTGTTATAATGTATTTACTTTAAAGGTTTTTAGTTTTAGTTTTTAGTTTTCCAATTTTGTGAAATTTTATGCACAGCCAGGATTTACCATCAATCCGCATTTGGATTCCGCATTTAGAGAAACAAGATTTCTTGACTTTTTTATTTATATTTTCTTTATTACATGGTGTAAAGACTTTTGAAATATGAGCCTTGTTAATGAGAATTCTTTATTTAGTAAGAATCCATTCTTTAATTATCTTTTTGAGGTTGTTATGTGATAATTTTTCCTTTAATTTTTTTGGGAGAAATTCATTTAAAATCGAGGGAACAATATGCGCATTCCATCTCTTACCATAGGAAATCCTCCAAGTTGGTGTTTTTAACCATGCATTGTTATTTCTTAGTGGTCTATCGATTCTTATTTGATATGTTTTGTCAAAGAAATTGTTGTAAAAAAGTATTAGCCTATAAAGGTTCATAAAAGTTAGTAGCCTATTTTTGCGTTTTGCCTCCTGTGTGGTTTTTACCTGCAAGTTAAAGAATGCTTTGGCTGCTTTATTTAAGATCTTTTGTAGGTGGGTCAAATGACATGTGGAAGTGGAACCACAGATTGTACAAGCATAACTAACATTTGACATGACCCAAGCATAAAAAATACAAATTTTGCAGTTTTAATCCAGGAAATATCGTACCATGTAAAGTGAAGCAATAATTGCTCTGATTTTTCGTATAATTTCATCAATATGTTGGTCGAACTTCCAGTTGTCATCATGAGTAACTCCGAGACATTCAAGATTAGATACTTGTTTCAGAGATGTACAGTTGCATGGAGGTGTTTAGGAACATGATTTAGAATATAAATATATTTCACAGTTAAGCCTGGCAGTGCGGGAAGTGGTTATATGCATGGACATAATCTTTTCTTCACTAATAAAAAGTTCATTATTGCACAGGTAATTACTTATTTTATCGAAATAACATTGTAAATTTTTTATCATAATGTCCTGCTTTTTGTGAATAGAAAGGAGGAAAATATCGTCTGCATATAAACAAATGATCGAATGGAGAGTAATCTCAGTAATATCATTTATATATAATGAACAAAATTGGGGCTGATACAGAGCCTTGCGGGACTCCATATTGCATTCTGTACCAATCACTTAGATCCTCACCAACTTTCACGCTACTTTCTCTTTCCAACAGGAAACTTAATAAAATTCCTAACAGTTTACCTCTAATGCCAATGTTAAATAATTTTTTCTCAAGTATTTCGATATCCAGGGTATTGAATGTTTTTTTCAGATCGATTGCAATATCTACATGTTTGCTATCATGAAGGGTAGTGTTAATTTTATTATTAATGTTGCTTAAGGCATCCAAAGTGCCAGTTTTGAGTTGGAAGCCAAATTCACACCTGTTTATAAGTTTGTATTTTGAGAGAAAGCCTAAAATATTGTTTGCAAAAACTTTTTCAATGATTTTGTCGAGTACAGAAAGTAGTGAAATTGGTCTATAGTTACAAAAATCATTTTTTCCCTTTTTAAAAATTGGTGTAGTTATCTGCCTTTTAAGCTTAGCAGGCCAAATTTCTGAGTCAATAATGGGAGAGATGAGTGTAACCAAAAATTGCGTTGTTTTTTCCTTTGATTGAATAAAATGGTCTAGGAGAAAACCATCATGACCGCAGGAAATCTTTATTTTAACATTATTAATAATCTATATGATCTCAAAATGTTTGGTTTTATAATCTGAATTGTGTTATTTGTCTTATTCATTACAGGGCATTACGTGCAATCATTTTTTTTATTTCGAGTGAAATCTAATCCGTTTTTATTTGTGTACTTTTACAGCTGTGATTGAGGAGATATGATCTCTGATGCTTTATTCTAAGTGGCAAAGGTTTTTCGTTCAGTTATTTGCATAGTCAAACTTCCATTAAAGGAATCGCTAATATCCGCAATGTGTTCTTAACAATGTCGAGATACAATACACAGTGTCGCTACATTGGTGGGATCAGCATGAGGTAACAGGTTTATTACCTTTTTATGAACCAATTCCGTCTTATCAGCCCGACCATCTTTTCCACCAACCCAATTTTATAGATAAGAAAAGAGTTCAAGAAGAGCTGGTTTCAACATCCTCGAGGTTAACCCGGAAAAAAATGTTCTGTGGTTCATGTTGGGCACAACAACAGCCAGAATTTATTTTGCACTCTCCAAGGAAAAAACTCCCAACCTAGAAATAATTCAACCAATCTCACTAGATCTCCGGATCCTAACTGACACCACATTTTTATTTCATTTACATGTTACCTTGTATATCAGTAAAGTTTTTAAGAAAGCACATTACATCTTTAAATGGTTTCACCAGCTTACCCGAAACTCTTCACTTTGCACTTCAAGACCACTTTTGCAATACTGCCCGCAGGATGCCCGTCCTGACTACTAATTTTCTTGTGACAGTACTGAATCATTCCAGTGTAAACTCAGGAGTTTGTGTCGCTCTGTGCACCAATGGCCTACCTAGATCACTTTTGTGTCGTTAGCATACCTGCTGTCAGATCCCACCTTATTAGAGGAGACTTGATCGCCATTTTTCAACAGACTCATTGGCAACTGAACGTTAATCCCTCTTTTTATTTCCCACTAATTCCCCCGCACCATAAGAGGTCAGCAGCACAACTTATTTGATAAACTTTATAACCTAAATAATTGAACCTATTTTTCACCCAGAATCATCACGTTTGGAACTCCTTTCTGAATTTGTTGTTTCGGCTCCTTCTTTGAACTCTTTTAAAGCTCGCCTTGATTCTTTCTTTTAAGGGTTTGGTAGGTGGGATTAGTAAAAGACGTATAGTCTTTTAAGCGATCTTTTTATGCCTGAAAATGTGTATGCATAATTTTTAAATTAATATTTGAAAATCAATTGAAATAGCTAATTCATTTTTTTTCTTAGCTGCTAATGATATATTGGTAGATACGGAAGAGCAACAATCAGAATGGTTATCGTCATTATCAGAGAGCCAAAAGCTTGCGATTAAAGATGGAACAGGTAAGTTATCCCCTTATGAAGCTAAAAATTAATTCATTCAGCAATAGCATCTAATTAACATGCAGATAAAAAGATGGAAAAAGTTGCAGAACAAATGCAACAGCAATCCCAGATAAGAATAACGCTGGTAATGCACATAACCCAGGTAATGTAATGATAAATTAAAAACAGGAAAAGTGAAACTAAAGTTAGACTAGTGCATAATCAATATTTCTTCTGAATTACTTACTACTGAATTGCTGACAAGCAACTTACGTGTCATTCTTGCCTGAATATCCGTTCCTGAGAATTTATGCGTTTTCACATTCTGCAGCTTTGTTCAAAATGATTTTACTACATGTAGAACAATCCGTCACTTTCCGAAGTTCACTTTTAAAAATTATGTAAGCATGTAAGTGTTTTCACATTCTGCAGCTTTGTTCAAAACGATTTTATTACATGTAGAACAATCCGTCACTTTCCGAAGTTCACTTTTAAAAATCATGTAAGAAAATAACATGCCTATTGTTGTTGTGATACTGTGGTTAATGAAGAAAAACCCATAATATAGATATTATTCTGTCAGGCATAATTCAGCAGGGTAGGAAAAAACTGTACTCTCGGACACAATACGATTAAGAAACGTTAGGTGCTACCCCCTGAGTTTCTTTTCCTCGCACTATGAAGGCAATTTCAAGAATGATTTTCTTTTCACTTAACTTTGCCTGGAATTTGCTCGGCTGCGTGCATTTGGATTGTGTTTCCTCATTGGTACAGTGCTAGATGCATTACCTGCATAATTTTCGAAAGAAAATGTTATACTGCCTTTATCAGTACACTCAGTCCTTCCTGCAGCAGTTACACGGTGACAAAGAATGGTTCTTTCAGCCATCATGGAGGGAAGCTAAGTTGATGGCTGCAAATTAAATTACTTTTCTCACTCTAAGACCCGTAGGATGTAAAACTTCTTGTTTTTTTTCTAGGAAGACGAACTGCTATCTATTGCAGTATTCATTAGGAATACACTTCCCAGGCGAACATTAATACCATACACCTCCTATTCATGTAGTTACTGCCTTTACTGATTACGGGGGGAAACAAAGGGAAATTAAAAACTAACGATAACCATTTTTTGGATATTTCAAAGACTCCATTAAAAGGCCAAAAGAATAATTATTGCACGATCCACTTCGATAAACAAAAATATTGCAGAAGAGACTAATTTGATAAGGCAGGATCTGATATGGCAAGGATGTTGTGCAGGAAGGTAAGCAGCGAGTGATCAAATTGAGTAGCTCTTCTTAGGGAAACCCCACTTAACCCCCAAAATTATGCATTTAATAGTGATACTTCAATAACACGAATCGCAAGTAACACCAATCTGTTCTTAACAATGTTAAAATGCACTGTGACGTGACGTTGCTGAGATCAGCATGAGGGAGCCGCATGAAATTGTTGAACGTATTGCCAGTATGGAGTGGGCACAAAAAGTCACCCCTGAATATGCCACGCATCACTCGTCCATCTTTTTGCCCTTTCTCAAGCCGGTTATTGAGGCCCTTAAACCTGTTGCGCGAACTGAAAAGGTGAATCTCATTGCTACCAGGAATAAAACCCTCAAGCAACATTTAACTAAATCTTCCACCTGCAATCCAGCCCAGGCGTTGAACGTCGTTTATGAAATTCCCTGCTCAGGCTGTAGTCAAAGCTACATCGGCACCACCAAAGACATGAAACAGCGTCTAGCTAACCACCGTTCTGACCTCAAACACAATAAGGCCAATAGTTCCCTCGTCCAACATAGACGCCAAACAAAACATCTCCCCAACTTCGAAGGAATCAACATCATCCACCACAACAACTTCCACAGAGTCTGCTACAACCTGGAAGCATACGAAATATTTAAAAACAAGGACCACCTTTTCAACCACATACAACCCACTTCACAAGTCATGGTACCTTGGACCATGAACCTTAAACCATCTCCCTAACGTTTGCCAACACTCAGAGTCGGCCTCCCATGTTCTAACTTTCCACGTGCTCGGGGCTGATATACTTGGCTCCCGATCCCCTTCCTTGAAAAGTTACTCACTCACAGCAGCAAGCCACAACAGCCAAGTAAACAATAATTTCTTGCTGTAATATTATCCCATGCTACTACAAAGAAGTAATACTCCTCTTTCTTTCGTTTTAATCGAATTTGAGACATGAAAATGTTTCGAGTGCACTTGTTAAGACGAGAAGCGGGCGCAAAACCATACAAGCATGAAGACACTGGAAAATCACTACCACTTCAAAAGTCCCGACAGATTATTCCAAGCAGTGCTTCACACCCAATTTGCAACTACCCAGGCTTACTGATATTCGCAGATCACCAGAGCTTCATTATTCACGTGCGAACCCTCAATACATGGATGAGAAACCAAACAAGCGTTCTCTCGCCGGACAAGCGTTTCAATGTGGGCTATTGCCAGCGACAAAACGACCTAAAATTTAAGCTTTAAAATGTAACTCCTGGACTTGCAGGACCATCCCCAACATTTCTTAATGGTGTGACATGTAAATTTGTATTGTACATTGTCTGATGAAGATATTGCTGTTGGATATAATATCGAAATGTCACTCGTTTTTGCATATATGTCTGTGCGTCTTGGCTTCTTTACTACTTATTCGTAATCGCACATTCCTTGCACTAATTTTTGTAGTGTTTAAATGTTTTAAATTTAACAACCGCTACTAAACTGTAGTTTCAATCCACAGACAACTGAATTTCAAAATTATTTTTAAATACTTTTAATGTAAATAACTACAATTTGTTTAAGCCTATTTATATAATTTATTAATTTAGGTAAAAAAAGACAGTTGGCTTTGTAGCGTATACGTAATCTTGTCTCAGATCACACCGTTTAACAAGCAGTCGTATTTAGCCACCATCACATTACACGAGCACAAGTTTAAAGAAATCTGGTGTAATGTGGTGTGGCTAATCCGAGTGATTAATAAATCATGTTATTTGACACAAGAGTTTTTACAAGCAACATAGTTAATTGCCTTAATTTACCTAAAACAACCAATTAATTAATCCGTTTCAAAAATTGTAATTATTAACATTAAAAAATATTTAAAAGTAATTTTAAAATTCAGTTGTCTGTCGATTGGAACTGCAGTTCCTGCATAAAACTGCAGGTTACTTACTATACTTGGAATTTTAAACTTGTGTCTGTTCTATTGTGGTGGTGGGTAAATTCGAATAACTGATAAATCCTGTGATCTGAGACAGGGATATTCGTAAGCTACATAGCCAGTTGCCTTCCTTTGCTTAAGCAGTAATCAATTTTCTAAGCAATTAAATCAGTTAAAAAATTATAATGTATTTACAAGTAACTTTAAAATTCAGTTGTATGTTGATTAGAATAGCAGTTTCTGTGTAAAACTGGTAAAACTGTAAAACTGTAAAACTGGTAATGCTATTCCCACATTAAAATACCCATTGATGTGGATTGTAATTGCCCCTTAGTAATTGAACAAATTTTAAGGTTAAACTGTAATTTGCAACTTACTTAGGAGGTTGTAATAGAATTGGTTTACATGCGATCTTTGTCAGCAGCTGTTTTCCAAAATCGATTAGTAAAACTTGATAAAAGTGATGGCAAAACAATGACTGCAGCATATTGAATGATGAGCAGAACCATTAAAAAATTAGGTAAATATGTACCTCCACTTATTTTCTTCTCTGTGTAACTGATGTTACCAATCACAATAATGTCAGTTAATAACTGCAACTATATTAAACTACAACTGAAGGCTGCAGTTTAACTTGGAAACTGTTGTTACATCTACAAGAACTGCAGGTGAACACTGTTAACACAAGTTTATAGAGGGTGGTCCAAAAGTCCTTTGCACCCCACCAAAAGCCCTACAGTATCGGAATTACACACCTGACAAGTAGGACTTTGTTTTGTTTCTAAGGTCGGGCCCACCAAATGAGCTTGCGTTGCGGCCCGCTTACCCCTCAGCCGAAGATATAAAATTTAATTTTTTTCCTGTGAGAAATAGACGTTTGGTCCCAATTACGTCAACGGCAACGTGTTCACCGAAAACGGCATGCTAATTGGATAAACGGGATGCTTTTTATAACATCTTCAACCCATGCCCACAGGAAGGCTTCCCGTCACGGTACAGAAAATTGTTCGCTGCTCCCGTCAAATGTCCTACAGCACTTAGACTACATAACTGACATACATGACCAAGGTTTTTCCCTAAGAATGGGCCACAGCATGAGCTTGCATTGGGGTGCCCTGTCCCCCTCACCCCAGATATAAAGTTATCTTTGTTCCTTCCAAAAAACACCCATGGGTTGGGAACGTTCGAGTAATACATCTTAGGAAATAAGCTACCTGCCCCCCCCCCCAATAACTCGTCGTCAATTGATGAACAGGCATAGGTGATAGTGCCTGCGCTCTTTAATATATGGGAGTTGTCAGGAATAAGCTGCCCAACCCAAGGGTGTTAGGAATATTTATATTAGGGAACAGAAATAAAAATGGTTACTAGGAGAGGAGGGGGGCAGGGTGCCCAATGCAAAGTCATGCATCCCTCCCGCCCCCTTTTTATGAACAAATCTTCATCATGTGTTAGGTGTGTAATTTCAATTCGGTAGGGCTTTTGGTGGGGTTCAAGGGACTATTGGACCACCCTGTATATAAAACAGCTGTAGTTGGCAACAGCTAGTCTTGAATACAGTATTTAGAATCAGAAACAGCACCTCGAGTCTACAAAAACTGCAATTGAAAACAACAGTTTTCATAAATCTGCAGGTCTGTAACTGAACGTCAGTTACAGTCAATAAGAAGTGCAGGTCCATCAACCGCAGCGAGCAATTACAATCTATGAGTACTGCAGTTGAAAACATCACTCTTACAGAACGCAGTTCTCTCATAGAAGTACAGTTCCAGTCTACGAAAAAAGCACTTCAGAACTGCAATTTCCACTAAAGTGTAGTTCTCTGCAATTCTGTTAAAAACTGCAGTTGATCATAGAAACTGCAGTTGTGTAGGTTTGGTGGGTGGACACTCTATGAGTCTGCCACACGGACAGCCTTTTACTCATCTTTTGAAAAGTGGTTTTTCTAAAAGACTTTTGTAAACTCTTGAAAATTAGTATTTTGAAAATTATTTCAAACACCGAATTCATTTTTTTTTCTTAGCGGCAAATGAGTTAAAGCTAGAGACGGCAAAAGAAGAATCAGATTGGCTATCTGCATTATCGGCAAGCCAAAAGCATTTCATTATAGATGGAACAGGTTAGTGATCTGTAGCAGTTATGAACCTAAAAATTAATTCATTCGACAATGGTTAACAGTAAGTTAACATAAAGACAAACAAACGATGCTTAGTTATAAGGGATTTTCTAAAATATGCAAAAAGTTGCGGAATAGATGCAATAGAAATCCCAGAGGAGAATGACCCAGGTAATGTACAGTCCAGCAGAAAGTAAATTTAGAAAACCCAGAATAATTGTTATGGTGAGACAAGCGTCAACAAAGGCATGCACGTGCATTGGTGTCTGCTGATACACGATATTCAAAAGGTTACAAAGGGTTTTACGAGAGTTATCTGCCTGAAGCCCTAAGGCCCTATGTCTGCATCAGCTATATTCCCAGGTGGTCACCCACCCAAGTATCAACGATATTAAAGGGTTTAACGAGCGTTAACCACTCCTGGTCACCTGCCCGAAGCCCTAAAGCCCAATGTCTGCAACAGCCATTGCAATCAACGATATCAACGATATTTGCTCAGGTTCAACAATGCCATATTGCAACAATGCCTTTTTTTTCGCTATAACGTCATTACGTTTGGAAATTTACTTTCTGCCGGAACTGTACAGTAAGTGACAAAGAGTGTAAAGGGTTTAACGAGCGTTAACCACTTTTGGTCATCTTCCCGAAGCCCTAAGGCCCTATGTCTGCAACAGCCAGATGACAAAGAGTTAAAGGGTTTAAAGGGTTTAACGAGCATTAACCACTCCTGGTCATCTGCCCGAAGCCCTAAGGCCCTATGTCTGCAACAGCCAGATTCCCAGGCTGACAAAGAGTTTGTCCATTCAACAATGATCATTTTAACAATCAATTCTACAAAAATAGTGAGGGCCGTGCTTTCAGCGTGGAGCAGCTTTGTTGTAAAAAAATATTAGAATAACCTAAATAACCTCTAAGCAAGTCTCGGTGCATTTTTAGTATTTACCAAAACCAAAAAAAAAAACGTCGTAGCTTCTGGGGACTGCAGTGAATACCACTATCAGCAATGTAAATGAATAGTTTGATTTCTGTTCTTAGTTCCTAATTTGTAAACCGTCCTAACAGACTGGGGGGGGGGGAGTCATCTTATTTCAACCACCTATTTTTTGTTACAGTTAAGTGTTTTGGCGGATTTTAATTTGTCAGCATAAACAGAAAACTTTTTTGCGCTATAAATACATGAATTTGATTGGATGCATTTAGTCTGTCAACAGCAAGTGTAGGCAGGATGGATAATTTGTTAACTTTATTTTGATTTATTTTTCTGTTTTCAGTTTACGTAACTCATAGCATATTACATTCGTAACAACTAAAAAGCTGCAAAACAAACCAATCCTTGGCATTGTTTTTAATAATTCCTGGCAAACTGCGTAAAGGCTACTGCATACCAAGACTGACAACAATGCTCTACTCCTCTGTCCACGAACTGCAAGCTTCATTGTTAGCAGTGTTCATTGTTGTATGGACTAACTCATTGTCGCCTACTGTAAACGACCAATGTATTTTAATGACAGACTAGGAACAGGAAAAGTGAAACTAAAGTTGTGATACAAAGACTTAACCCATTGCAATAAATGACATGAAACTAGCGATTTTTATTTTTCCAAAAAGTCTACAATTGATTTTCATACAGAGTGTTCGATACTCAATACTTCTTCTGAATTACTTACTTCTGAATTGCTGACAAGCAAATTTAAAATTATTCCAGCATTATTCCTTCATTAGAATTTTTACATTTCCATGTGCAGCAGCTTTGTTCAAATTGATTTTTCCTACATGTAGAACAGTGCTATCACTTTCCAAACTTTACTCCTAAAAATCATTTACTAACTTAAAAAATTAACGTGCTAATTGTTACCATGATGCTACAGTTAATGCACAAATGTAAAATAATATTTAGAATAACGGATTTTATTCATCAGGGTAGGCCAAATCTAGACTGTCTCTAACTTTTTCTCTTTCTTCCTTCCATATAACCACTTCACGCTGCCATCCTTCGGAAGGATCAGGTGAGTGGGGAGCAGTGGTTATATTCTTTGATGGCAGAGTGCTCATGGATGGTGTTGCATGACCCAATTACGTCTTTTGCGTGGAAATTGGCACATATCGTGGTGGGCTGACCACACCCTTCTGTGTCATGTGTCTCTTCAACAGCATCATCTGGTTCGTCGGCAACATCCTCTCTCTACGAAGGCATCTTTCTTCTTTGTAAACTCTTGTCGCGGAGTTGTTGTAAGTTTAGGTCTTAAGTTTAGGTCTTAGGTCATGGTTGTTTGCTAGTTTTCCGGATGCGATGCTGGGGGGATCGCCCCTTTATCAGGTTTTTCGGAGGGATCGGGGGAATAGGGGGGGTGGGTTACTAATACTTCACCGCTCCAGTTTGCCTTTTACATTGGTTGAGACCAGCGAGAGCTGCGAGGGGATGGTGTTGTCCTTGCCTTTGAGCAAGCTTTCGTTTATCCTTTGTTACCTCCCGAATAGTTACATAGACACAGATATACTTAGCATTTGCACTTTCATCGAAGGATCAATTAACCCAGAGCATTCTAATATTTTATTGGGCAATTTTAATCTCTCTACTGTTGATTGGAACCAGAATGATGCAACTGACTGCCACCATAGATACTTCCTCGAATTAATTGCACCCCTCGGTCTCCATCAGCTTGTGGATAAGCCAACAAGGGGAAATAATATCCTCGATCTGATTTTCACTGATGATGATCGTCTGATCTACAACTTATCCGTCGGCGCCCATTTTGGTCGCAGTGATCATTGTGTGGTTTATTTTTCGGTAAATCTTTTGCTTTTGGGTGGGATTGAAACTTCTGGCCAGCCTTCTTCTGGGTTAAAGGGCCGGATCGATTATGCCAAACTAAAGTCTTCCCTTTCTAGTATTGATTGGGATAAACTAATTTTTGACTTTCACCGGGATATTGAACCTGCATGGACCAGTTTCAGTGCGATCCTACAGAATCACATAGCTCTTTGTAGCTATCAACCACGAATACACTCGAAGGTGGGGAAGGGTCTACCACACCACATTAACAAACTTCGTATTAAAAAGCTAAAGCGCTGGAGAAGCCTCAAATTTGACCCAAGTCAGGAAAATCGTATTGCTTATAATTCCGCACGGAAAGAATATTCTGATTCTACGGAGGCTTGGCATAGTGCCAAGGACTCTATGGTAATCCGGGAGGGAAAAGTGTCTGCATTATTTAAGCATTATCGAAAATTAACAGCTAAGCCTAGGGCCCTTCCTCCACTTAAGGTGGGTACATGTTTTATCACTGATAATCGAGACAAGGCAGAGAAGTTCAGTGAAGTATTTGCCTCAAATTTTATTCTTGATGATGCTGACACACAAGTGCTGCAACAAAATCAAGCTGGGCTGACCTCCTCATGCTCAACGATCTCTTTCCATCAATCGGCGGTAACTGAAGCCATCAGGAAACTAAATCCAAGCAAATCAATTGGCCCAGATGGGTTGTCTGCTTTTCTCCTTAAGAGCATCGGTCCCATGGTTTGTTATCCACTTGCTAGACTTTTTGACCTTTCCTTTTCGCAGAGCAAACTTCCTCAAGTTTGGAGTCAAGCATGTATCATCCCTATCTTTAAAAAAGGCGCATCCTCCGACCCACTTAATTACAGACCAATTGCCCTTACTTGTACCTCGTGTAAGCTTATGGAATCTATTATTCGAGATCGACTTATTAGGTATTTTAATGAAAATTCAATCATTCTCGATGATCAGTTTGGTTTTTTACCGAAGCGTTCTGCCACACATCAACTATTGCTTGTCCTAGACCGCTGGTCAAGTGCTTTAGATTTTGGTGTTCAATCTGACACAATCTATTTCGATTTCAAGAAGGCTTTTGAGTCGGTCGTTCATCGGAAGCTTCTGCTTAAGGTGACGAACAGTGGAATTATGGGTAAACTGAATGATTGGATTGCTGCTTTTCTTGGAAATCGGGTCCAAAGGGTTCAAATTGCAAATTCATTCTCATCGGTGAAATCAGTTCCCTGCGGGGTGCCACAGGGCTCTGTCCTGGGCCCACTTCTTTTTCTGATCTATCTGAATGACCTTCAATTCGAGAACAGTGATGTTTTTGGGTTTAAGTTTGCTGACGACCTTAAGGTTGGCACTGAACTGATGAACTCGACCCTGTCCAATGATTTGATTTCGCAAATTAAAATGGTCGACGGGTGGTCTAAATGTTGGCAGCTTCCCCTTTCGGTAGAAAAGTGCCACTCTTTTCACGTGGGTGCTGTACGGGATCTTTGCCAGTATTCGTTGGACGAGGTACCTCTCCCCTCGCTTGATGTAGTAAAAGACTTGGGAGTTTGGTTTACGCACGATCTTAAATTTTCTGTGCAGTGCCAAAGGATTTGGACATCTGCCTACCGCAGGTTGGCTCTTGTGGACAGATGTTTTAAATTTAGTAATAATTCTATCAGGGCCTGGGCCTTCAGGGTTTTTGTTCGCCCACTCTTGGAATACGCTACCCCGGTGTGGTCGCCCCATCTTGTTGGTGATATTGATCGAATCGAGGCTGTGCAGAGGCGCTTCACAAAGAGACTTCCAGGCCTTCGTGATGTCCCATATAAGGACCGCTTAAGCATCCTTGGCCTGGAATTGTTGGAACTGCGTAGGATTAAGTTTGATCTCGTTCTCACTTACCAAATTTTGCACCAGCAAACTGGAGTCCATCTCCCGTTTTTTGATCTTTCCCCGTGTATCAGTCGTACACGCGGCCACCGCTGGAAATTATCAATCCCTGGCGCAAGACTAGATTGTCGAAAACATTTCTTTTCTGTGCGCGTGGTCAAGATTTGGAATGCTCTGGGGGATGAAACTGTTAATGCTGTCTCTGCAGCATCTTTTCGTGGGAAGTTGCGTGCGGAACCATTGGATGACTTTTTGAAACGTCCCTTAATGAATTAGTTTGTTTGTTGTAAGCACATGGAGCGGTGTTAGTGGCTCACCACCCTTCCGTCTTCCATCTACGCATTGCGTGGAAAAAAAAAATATTATTATTACTAAATTGTACCTTTGGCCTGGAACAGTTTCTTCTTCACTGGTCCTGAAGTCTTTGTACTCTGGTGTTCGTGCATAACGTTTCTCGTCGAAACGAACACTCTTATGTTTCACGGACGGCAGTTCCCCATAATCTGGAAACCACACTCAGTATACCTTCATGTCGAAAGCATAGCCGACCAAAACTTCTAGTTTTGTTCTGGGTTGTACCTTAGTACAGTTCTTGCAGTCATCATGTACAAAGCACAGACTTCCTATTCTACTCAAATGTGCTACACTTTGCTGGCGATTGAAATATAAGGCATTCAGTATTTCATCATTTATGCCTGAATAGGCCCCTCTATTCTTGATGTACACAGTAGCATACAACATCTCGGCACATCATTCCGCTGAGAGGTGTGCAGCGATCAACATTGTACGTATAGTGCCCAAGATCATGCGATTAAGACGTTCGGCTACTCCATTCAGCATAGGGCTGTAGACATTCGTATGATCGGCTTTGATGCTGAGACGAGTCAATTCCTTTTTAATATATTGAGCACAGTACTCCATCCTGTTGTCAGTTCTAAGGCGTCGAAGCTTTCTCCCTTTTTCACGTTCAGCGGCCGACAAGTATATTTGGAATATACCGAATGCTTTCTTTTTTAGTTTTCATGGTATATACTGCACTTCTCCTTGAGGAGTCATCTGTGAATTAGATAAAATATCTCACCCCACCGTGGGAGGTCACAGAATGGACCAGGTCCAGAGGGGCTTGTGCACTACGTTCCACGATTGTCACATGTTTGGCGTGAGTGGGCTTTCTAATCTACATGCGTAGCAAATGGGGTTGTCAGGGGAGAAGGACTTAATACCTCGCACTTCCCTATTCTTGTCCATTTTGCGAATGGTTTGCATTCTCACATGTCAAAGTCGCTGGTGCCAAACTTCCATGTTGGTCCACTGTTTTGCATTTGTTGGCTGATCAGCATCGTTCTTTTGTTGATAAACAGGAAGTGCAGATTCGTCTGACTTCACAACTGGCTTAGAAGTAAGTCTGATGGCTGGTACATTGTTCTCCAGTCTATTGACTGCATGACTTGTAGTCCTTTCACTATGAAGAATCCTTTCACTAGTTCACTAGTGGTGCCTCATGATTACAATTTCATGTTGATCTTAGATAACAAGTCCTTTGCTATCAGTGTTTATCTTCCATCCGGCTTCTAAAATTGTCGGTCCTGAGATAAGATTCCTAGTAATACATGGGGTGTGCAATACATTCATTAAAGCTATTGGTATTAAATTTCTGTCCACTTGTTTCTTCGATCTCACATCTCCGATACCACTAATCTGCATCGTGCCTTCGGCGAGTATGGCTGGGCGAGTGTTCACACTCATGTAATTCGAAATCCATCATCGGTTAGCACAGAAATGGTGGATTATGCCAGTATCAAATGTCCAATGTGCATCCACAGCATCAGTCAAATTTGTTTTGATAAGTCATGCTCTTGTTGGCTGCAGGGCGTACACTTCCGTTTGTCATTTTTGCCTTAGGCCTCGGGCAATCTCTAGCAAAATTTGATTTTCCTCCACAATAATAATTGTAGTATTTGTTACACTTATTTCGTCTCTAGTTAAGGCAGAATAGGCTCTCAGAACATTGATGGTTCCGTCTTCCTCGGACTCTTCTCTGTGGACCACCCCTTTCTTGGGTGTACCATTGCAGGCAAGAAGACATGGCTTGTGGCATGGCAAAGTCAAACAACCAGATGAATCATCTTGATCGAAGCCAACATAATAATAGTATTGTCCACCGATAATCTAGGAAAATATTTTTCATACACTGTAGTAACGCGGTAACAATTCACTGATTACTGCTTTATATTTATTTATATTTTCCTTAATATTATATTTATTGGACACAGTCACACTTATCACAGTTAAAGTGTTTCTCCTATATGTGCACCGGTGTATATGTCTGTATTGAAGGCAGAACTCATTAAGCAAAAATTCATACCATGTAAACTCAAAATAAAGCTGTGCCATATAATTTGCACTTGTGTGGTCTTTAATTAGTATATGCTATGGCCTGTATCACTATTAAGCCTTGCCACATGATCAACATTTTACTGGTATTCTACTGGTGTGTGTGTTGAAAACTATTTCTATAAAGGCTGCACTACACAATTTGTGCTTGAGTGGATTTTCACTTGAGAGTATTTGATGAATACTACCATCGTCAATGCTTTACTACACAATGTGCACTTGAGTGGCTCTTCACTGTTGTGTATGTATGTAAGTAAGTATTACGCAGCATAAAGCTAGGTTCATCAGAAACACCATTAACCGTACATGAAAGTAATAAAAATAATAAACTGCTTATACAAATAGAGTTCCTCTATGTGAAAATGCAGGAATACACAATTCTCATTTGAACGGCTTCTCATCACAATGAATTCTGCCATGCGTCATTAAATTTACCTTATTGTGTAAATGTTGTGTTACGCAATTGGCATTTAAACAGCTTCTCATAAGAAAATAAGATAGTGCTGCATTACATCATATCTTCACGAAAAAGCAGCTTTACAGTAGTTGCATTTAAACAGCTTCTCTCCAGAATGAATAATATAAAGTAGCTTAAAATGTTCACTACTTGTAAAAGGTTAAGCGGCCTCAATCCAGAATAAATTCGTCTGTGTCTCTGTAAAGTTCCGTTGCATGAGAATGCAGCACAAAAAATTCTCATAAACACTATCGTGAAGGCTATACTACACAATGTGTGCTTGAATGGCTTTTCACAGGTGTGTGTGTATGAATACTATCGTGAATGCTTACTACACAATGTGTACCTGAGTGGCTTTTCACTGGTTTGTATGTACTGAAAGTGGCCATTCTCCAGAGTGTTCACTATTATTGGTATGTATAATAATACTCTAAACACACAAGGCTTTACTTTTCCTTCATACTTAACATTTTCTATGTTGCCTTTTCTTTGGGACACGATTTTCACAGTCTGTTTAGTCCAACAACAATATCTTGCAGTGTTTGTGAATCGTGGGTCTCTTATTGTCTTTGCTCAATACATGCTCGGTAGTGCTGTAAATTCTGGGTCCATAACCTTGTTTAATTCTTAATTGGGCGATAAGCAGTGCAGTGGAAATAGGGTTATTTTGTATGCAAATGAGGAATAGAAAATAAGGGCAACGCTTAGCCCCATTAACAGAAAATTTCCAGTATGCCAATTTGTTTGAGTAAGAGTTTGTTAAAGCACACGGACAATATATAACGCTTACTTGTGTATTTGCAAATGTCCATAAATATTTGAGACACTCTTATCGTTCTTTACAAAACACATTTAGTGTTTGAAACTTGCTTCTTGCAAGTTGTCAGGGCAGGACAAGTAGCACACGCTCATCCACATCCATCTTGGCCTCTCCATGGCAAGTGGGAAGAACTTCTCAGAGGGTTGGTGCAATAAGGACAGCGACCCTGAACACAGGCGTGTTCATTTCGTACACACGAACTTGCACACAGGCGCACACGCAGCCAGGATTGGTGGTAGCACTTACTGGCTGGCTGGAACAACACTATATATAACTCGCACATAACACACTCATTCAATAAGGCAGAATCTGATACGATAAAGATGGTTGCACAGGAAAGTAAGTGGTGAGTAATCAGATTACATGGGGAAGAAACAAAGAGCCAATAAGGTGCACATTCACAACACTAAAAATGTAATGTTTCGAGTCTATGACCCGTTATCAGGCAAATCAGATTAAGTAACACTATCTAGTAACACCTCAGTGAATACCTGAAATTCTGTATTACGTATTCCGGTTCAGTAACAGGAATTGCCCGTATGACTAATCTGTTCACAGCACAGCAACGCGACATTGCAGGGATCAGCTCGAGGTAGCAGGTACTGACCATTTTATGAACAAATTCCAAAATACCAGCACCACCATGTTTTCTTCCAATCCTCTTTAAAGGTGATATTGACAGATTCAAGCCAGAACTGATTTCAACATGCTCAAGGTGAACAAAAAAAAATGTTCTGTCTTTAATTTTAGGTACATCGACAGCCAGAACTCTTTTTCACTTTCGAAGCATAAATAATCCTAACCCAGAAATAATTTCACCAATCTAAGGAACTTAACTGCACCACCTTGAATTTCTTTTAGATGTGATCTAGTTATCACTTAAGTATTTAAGAAAGCACATCACATCCTTAAGCGAGTTTGCCTGCTTACCCCAAACTCTTAACTTTGCTCTACAAGACTTTCAGGCAACCTGCAAGCAGTGGACGAATGAAAATCTTGTAGAGCTAAGTCTTGCTATTATTTGCTCTTGACAGCATTGAATATTGCCAGCGTAAATTCAGCAAGTGGTTCTGTGCAGCAGTAGCTACCAAGATCAACTTAAGGTTCTTAAGCTTTCTTCTGTCAGAACCCAGCTTACTAGAGGAAACTTGACTGTCGTTTTTTCAACAGACTCATTGGCAACTGAACATGGATCGCTTTTTTTTATTTAATTCTAATCTCCCACTCCATGGCAGCAGCACAAGTTACAGGCCCAACTTTGAAACCTAAGTACTCGACTTCGTTTTTTTCACCCAGCATCATTTTCGAAAGGGCCAAGTTGGAGTTCCCAAGGAGTTGACCCCACATTACAGATTATACGTGTGGCTTTTTAACATGTACAGGAAGTTTTCCTATGAATTCATGCAGTTTAACTGCAGTGCTATCTATTGGATCATGTAGACACCACAGTCTCCTCCAAAATCTCACATGTCACTTTACATTTCCTTTTTGTGGCTCATGAACTATGTATGTGTAATTCTTCTCGGAAACCCTTTGCAAGATATTTTAGGGTTCTATGAAATTAAATCAAAATTCTAAACAAAACAAGTTAAAATTTAAAATAAATTAATAAAAGACTGAAGTAAAAAAATAATAGTTTGACCACCTTCTCCACCTTTGTCGACGTCATAAATCCAAATTTGCTTATTGGTTAATGAACCTAAGAAACTTCCTAAAAAATTTCTTAATTGCTACACAAGCAACGTATATGGTAACAAGACACGTTTTAGTGACCTTAAACCAAAACAATCCACTTCATTCTTTCCAATTACTACACTTGGATCGCTTCAAGCAAAACCACTTTCTTGCAATTTTGTCATAACGCTATGAAAATTCACTTTATATTCTCGGCCCTTATCTGCTACCAAACTAGCATTTACAAATGGCTTCTCCTTTGTATCCACACGTTTTATGTTTACAGACGCTAATTAAGTGACTCCAAATCCACAAACATAGCAGCTTTTAGCTTTGTACTTGTGTTGTGCTTTCACTTGATTATTTTTTTCCAACAACAAAACATTTGATCTCTTGACTTTACAGATTTTCTCTTGGAAACTTTTCTGAGGGCCTGCCTCCTTCATATAATCTTTGCTTGAATTCTGATTCATGCACTTTGTCAGCCGACACGTCAGTGATGCTTTTCTCAGGCGTTTCTACGCTTAAAGCAATTTCTGTTGCCTTAATCCAAGTAAGGTCAGCTTCACTAAGCAGCCTTTTTAATGTTGCTAGGGATTTAATCCCAATACAAAATTTATTTCTAAGCATTTCATCTAAGAATGACACCAGATTCAGATTACTGTTGTTTCCCCTTCAAAGTGATCACGTCTCCAGTAGAAATGTCGTTCGACTATTTTGTTCGGTTTAGGTTCAAGGTTAATGATCATTAATTAACACAGCTGGTTTTGGCAACTAAGGATGGCTTACGTTTCTTAACAATGTATAATGCTGAGTCCCTATGACTGACAACAATGTTGTTTCATGTTTCGCTAATGGTATATCATTAGCCTCAAAATACATACTTAATCTTTCAGTGTATTTCCCATGAATCAGTGGAATTACATAGCTCAAAATGCGTAAAATGCAAAAACATTTACGTATTCAAATAAATATCTTCAATAATTATTAGCCATAAATAGTATTAATAAATATTGTCACTAAATAGTATCATCTAGTATTAACAAGAAAGATTATCAATAGGCTATTCAATAAAAAATTTATTATTAATTTAACCAATTTTTGCAACTACCAACCTGATTTTACAGAGCTGTATTTTAATCTTCGTGAAATTCGTGGAAAAACGGTGAGAAAATCATCGTGATTTTTATTTTGAAACACTCACATGAGCACGCCTGCACTCTACCATGCATTGACTCACCTTAATTTGCACTGAGAGCCACGCCCACTATCAAATTACACAACGAACATTACTTCCTGGAAAATTTCTACGTTTTCTGGAATTTTCCTATTGAGTATAACCTTGCTATTACAAGAATGCCGGCTCCACTCTTGCTATAGTGAATCAGTCTAATCAGCTGCCACCGGAGAAATTACTACGTCCACTAAACAGCTTGACGTCGACATCTATGGCAGGTAAAATTTAGTTTTAGACTAATAAAACACTAACTCCCTACTTATCTCTTGTTGCCATATGAAATGTACTGAGTAGGAGTACGTAAGGCATTGACATCATAACAGGGATTAGAGATCTGGTCTCATAACCTGTGCAGGCACTTCTTTTATTAATTCATGCAGTTAGACTGTACTGCCGTCTAGTGGTTTGCATAGACACCACAATTTTATGAATTCCAAACCTGAGTTTGTTGTTTCGACTCTTTCTTTGAACTATTTTAAGACTCACTTTGATTCTTTCTCTTAGAGGTTTCGAGAGTGTGCATCCCGTGAGTCCGTGAACCTGCGCAGTCCTTTGCTTTATCTTTTAAAGTAACATTTTAAAAACATATGAAGATATTTGATGCCAAAAAATGTGTATACATACTTTTAAAAAATAGTATTTTGAAACGTTATTGAAACAGTGAATTCATTTCTTTTCTTAGCGGCGAATGTTTTAGATCTAGTGATCAAAGACGACGACGGACCAAGCTTGTCATCTTCATCATCACATAGCAGTACAACGCTTGATATTAAAGGTTAGTTATCTATATGAGTTTTTAAGCTTAATATTTCTTTCTGCAATGTCGTCTAGTTAACATAACGATAAATAACGTTGTATGGTTATAAGGCATTTTCTGTTAAAGCTGACGAAAGTGGTGAAACAGAAGCAACAGAGGATGACCCAAGTAATATAGGTGACCCAGGTAATGTAAGGATAAAACAGGAAATATGAAACTAAAGTTAAGGTATAAACATGTAATTATAACCCAATTATCAAGACACACGCTAGTGACACACACTGACAACTTTTATGTTGTCAGGCGACCAAAGTCTCCTGATCTAACAAGTTACAGCCTTTAATGTCGCATTGTTATTTATCCACAGATGGGGGGGATTGAGGCTTAATGGCGCGTCGACAACTTGGTCATTAGCGCCAACCTCAGTCACAGTGCAGTGGTCTGGGTTGCCACAGATGGCTTAAAACAGCCTAAATGCCTTTACTGTGAAGACACAACACGCTAGTGTGTCGCCCGCCAAGATATAACATTAACAACCAGATAAAATATATATGACTATGGCGACCACTACACATGTTGTGTCTTTACAGCAAAGGCAGGTAGACTGTTTTCAGCCATCTGTGGATAAATAACAACGCAACAGAACAGGCTGTAACTTGTTAGATCGGGAGACTTTGGTCGCCTGGCAACATAAAAGTCATTGTTAATGACACAGCTTAACGTTTTCTTGTTGAAAAAAACGATGTGAATAACGTCGATATTTGCCGAATCAAGACACACGCTAATGTGTCGCCCGCCAAGATAAAATGATAACATTCAGATAACATGTATATATGAGCATGGCGACCACTAGACACGTTGTGTCTGTACAGCAAAAGTATGGCTGTTTTCAGCCATTTGAAGATAAATAACTATGCGACAGAAAAGGCTGAAACTTGTTTAATCGGGAAACTTTGGTAGCCTTACAACATAAAAGTCACTGTTAGACACATAGCTTAACGTTTTCTTGTTAAAAAAACGACCTGAATAATTTTGATATTTGCCTAATTACTACTAACTACTAACTACTACTAAGTACTACTGGTAACGCTTTTTTGTATCATGAAAATAAATTCTTCCGTGCGTTGAATATAGCTGATTCTTAGCTCATTTTACAGGTATTGGTCTGAATATGTGCCTATTCATATGGATCTTTATAATTGGTTAAGTGGTTCAGGGGTTAGAAGGCTCCAAACGTCTAAAGTGATTGTTTTACATTGTTTTAAACATTGTTTTTATGCAACAATACCAAAATGACAAATAAATAAATTCGTGCATTTTGCAAGGAGATACTGAAGTACTAATAAAAATGCTAATCAAATGAAAAAGGTGATTGCTGTCTTCAAAATCTGACGAAACAAAAAAAAAGAGAAGAAAAAGAAATGGACCAGAAAACTAGATTGGCGTTTCCATCTCATAATTACTAAGAAAAAATGGATTTGATCAATTTGGACCAAAAAATCTCAAATCTACCCCAAAACAAAACTGCTTAAGGATTTCCGCTAAGCTTTTCGGCCGTGGGAAGTCGTGATATCAAACGCCAAGCTTTTTCGCCAAGCTAATCCCACCGACTATTACTTCAAACGTTAAATGAAATAATTGAAAATTGCGCAGTAAGCAATTTTCAGATATTTCATTTAACCATCGGTTCAATGCCCGAATTTCTGTTACACGCTTCTTTGGAGTCAAGCAGGAATCGCCAGTCTGTTTTGAACATTTCCTCTAGCTACCTTCTTGGCTCTTGAATTCTAGGACATAATATCTATACAAATTCTGTTTTTAATTTCGTAATAGTGATTAAATATTTTATAGGAAGGTTACAGTAACATTTTCTTAAATTTCACTAGCACAAAACTGGACTGGTAAATCTGACTACATCCATCGTTACTACATACGCCAGCAACAGAAATAATACAGTAGCAAAACACAAAAAAATATATATTTGATAAAGTCTTTTAGTGATTATTCAGATTTCAGTTTTTTATTAGTATAAAAAAAAATGTTCAATGTGATCAATCAAAATTTCAGAGATGAGGAGGTCCAACACCTCTTTTTACCTTCAATGATCCGGTGTCTGATCATCGAACAGGTAAACTTCTAACTAAATTTTTTATGCCAACAACGGGTGGGTCGAAAACAATAAGCTATACGTTTACAACAACACTCTTTGTCAGCCAAAGTATCGAATGTTACAATCTGCATTTTCCGAAATCGAAACGTGTCTGGGTAAGGAAATTGACGTTTTCCACAGTTCGCGAGCGAACTTGACTTTGTCTGAAAAGTTGGATTCATCCATCCACAACACCCTGATATTTGATGATCTCTTGCTCGATAAACAAAATGTGATCGAAATGTATTTTGCACATTGTTGTCACTCCAATGCCAACATATTTTATTGTGCACAGTCTCACACCAGGATTCTGAAACAAGTCGTACTTGACAGTGCAATCTTGTCCGTGTTATCCATTCAGCTTTCTAACGATCGATAAAACAGCACCATTAACAAAGGGGCATTACAAACGGATGTTTAAAAACACGTAATGAAAAAAGAGAGAGTAAATATCATGGATGATAAGCAAAAAGAAGTTAATCTTCGTAAGAAATTATCAAAAACGTTTACGAGTCAAACAGTTGCTACAGATATTTTTTCGAGCTGCTGACCGAAACTCTTAAAATGTTGACTCTTCCCCCCGAAACAGGGATCTGAAAAGGATTCTGAAGATAAGGAATTTAGGTTCTACAAAGATGGTCAGAGGAGACGTCTAATATCACATTGCCATCACCATCTACAACCGTCAATATGGAAGCACCACTGGTAATTCCCACGTCCGTGTATGCTGGAATGAGTAAAGGATACAAGTACACTCCGGTTTTTTCTGCACATTCTGCCTTACGTTGAATTTCAACACTGCACACTTTGCCCCCTCGTGCAACACAAAAAACCCTTGACAGTTTGTTGCCTAATGAGGTAATATACGAATCCTGTGCTGTTACCAGCACGACACAAAATCAGCCTCTTTCTTTTTCATGTTGAAACCAAGGGTCCTTGAATTTTTATATTATCATTATGGTATTGTTTCTCTCTACCATGTTGTGCATTTACGTACGTTTCATCAAGATATTTAGGCGGCCTCCCTACTGCCCGTATGTCTGTTATTTTCTGTAAATAACACTGACAATGCTAAACATTATTGGCCCATTCAATATAGGCTAAAATTTCTGTACATCGATTTTGCGATTCTTAATTTTTAACTTAATATGCAGAATACGATGGAGAAATGCCTTGCTGCCTGCAAATGCCGTCTTGGCAACACGTTTAGAATGAATCGAATCTATGGTTAGAAAATCGCCTGTTTGCTCAATTTCACTTACAGTAGCTCTGACAACAGAAAACTCGAACTCGTCCAAGTTTATGATCAGCGTGGGGGTGGAGCCATTTCTTTCCTAGCGAGGTAAACAGAAGACTGGCAGCAGCTTTTATGATAGGGTCGATTGTTGAAAAGGCTAAATTGTTGGAGTCAATAAGTCTTTGCACTGTTTTAACTGAAACATATGTAGCTGATGCAGTGCTACTCAACAAAACACAACTAGAGACCGATTCCCCTTGTCTCATGAAATTCTAAAAAACGTTTCAAATAATACCTCTAACTTGATCAGAAAGCAACGCTATTGTTTTTGGTCAAATACATTGCCATGGCGTTGTTCTTTTGTTATGAGGACACAGTAACAGAGCATAGAGGCAAGGTACGTTTTTTTCATGAAAAATTTGTAGTGAAAAAATGACCATATAAGGAAAGTCTTCTTTCCTGGTGGAGATCATAGGTCCCCCACGTTTATATCTAATTAGGTACGATTGAACTCATTCAAGATGGTTCCCTCCATAGAGACCATCTTTTTTTGTGGTGTCATTCAAAACAGCAACCATTATTTGGGAGCAAGACGTCTTGGTGGTTCAAGTTTGGGCCACAGTACTAATACATCAATACTGGTTTCCTCCCCCGTGTGTGTGTAATTGTACCTTACAAAATGTTGATTTCTCCTGTTCTGCGTATGATAACCATAACTTGGTGTGTAAATTGCGTTGTTTACCTAATTACTTTTCTGTAATAAAATATTATGTTCTGCCATCTAACTTGAGAATTAATTACTTGCTGTTCTGGGTTGTACATACATGAGTCTTTGATAGAAAATTTCCACTTTACCAGTTGGGTTTTTGTATTCTCGCCTTAACTGATGCTCGCACAGTTGTAATTTGTACACAAAATTAAAAGTTTAATTTTATCAACCTAAATATAAAAAAATTAGCCAGCTGAGTGTCCTATACTATACTACTGTTAGAAATAGAATAGAGGCATTTAACGTATTATATTCAATAGATGAATTCTTAAAAAATCAAAATGTACTACAGTACTTTTGGTATACATTGTATATTATGGTAGTAATACGTCTATGTTCATTACGTAATTATGTCTGACAGGATGATCAGATTTTTTAAGTCAAAAAAACATAAATTTGCCAGCAATCCCCTGGACTGGCCGGATGAAATTTGTTTCCTTTGCCAAAGAAAATATTCAATACCTATGAATTTTTTCATCATGCATTATGTTCTTCTAATGCTGTTTCATCCTAGAGATCGTAATTGCCTGGATCCGGCCAGCTTGGTAACCCAGTGCGCATGCACGCACCCCTCTTATATAAGCCAATGGTGAAAGCTCGGCAACTTTTGTTATCTCTTTATATGTCAAAAAGGTGACACAAGAGGGAAAGTAGGGTGGGGTGAGGTATTGCATAATTTCTTAGGCAAAAGAAACAAATGTCAGCTGGCCTGTCATGGGGGGTGAGACCCGGCAGATTTATGTTTCTTATTGTTGTTAGAAAAAAAAATACCTGTGAATTTTTGCATTCACAGTAAAACCTCGTCAAATTGGTTGCAGGCACATACTTGACGGGTACCCTAGGGTTCCAATGATGGCGTCCCCTTTAGTCACAGACTACCTGAACGTTATGTGAAGGTTCGAAGATTGAGATTTTAATAATTTTGTAGAGAAGAAGAAGAAGGTAATTTTAAATGGATTTGAAATTTTGGAATGAGAAATACCTTTTGTTCAGAAGGAAAGCGAGGGGTTCGTCATGAAATTTTGGGAAAAAACGGAACCAAGGTTAATCTCTCTTATGAGGCGGATCGCAGCGTGGGTTTTTGTAGGTTGAGGTGAATTTAATCTTTTTCCTTCGGCTTCGCTGATGAGTTCTGTAACTTGTTGATGTCTTGAGTGTTATCAACCGGGGGGGGGGGCCGCCCCCCGGGGCATTTTCTGTTGACTTGTGGATGACCAATCGGTGTTGATTGTTGATGGTTCATCTTTACTGTGATGTCGGATGATTGTTGATTAACATAGATGACAAGTTGATTGTTGGTTCTGCTTCGTTGTCCACATTTCTTTTTGATGAAAGAATTGTTTCCTTTTGGTAGAGAAGTGCTGGTTTGTGAAGTCTTTCGTCAAAATGATGTACTACAGAGACCAGACCCTCCTCTTTCAAGTTTTGGGAAATACACCAGGTTTGAGGCATTCATCTTTCCACATTTTTGGAGGACGACCTCGGATGTGTTGGTTGAAGTTGTGAAGGTTGATTCAGCCAATGTTTGAAGTTCGTGTTTCTGTACTGAACGGATTTTGAAAGGTTTTGTCGCTGCAGGCAAGCCATTGTGGTGTGATGCCAGATGAAGTTGTGTAAGATGAATCTTAAGAAAAGATTCTTTTCTTCTTTTCCTTTTGGATGTTCTGTGTATGGGAATTGGTTTCATTGGTGGGATAGAGCCGATGTGGTGGTGATTGCAGTAGAGAAGTTGTTTGAATTCATGTGTCTGGATCCATGGGGTCCGAAGGGTGTTTCCAAAATCCATTTTAGACACGGCGGTGAGTACCTTGAAGTAGTTTGATGTGAGAACAGGAGTGATTGTCCATGCTGCTACTGTCAGGGTGTTAGAATTAGGGATGCTGATATGGAAGGACCCATGAGATTGTGATTGCCTTCAGTACATGTGCCTTAACTCTGAAGTTGTGGCCAGGGTAATTGATGTTTTTGTCCTTGTACGTACTCAGGGTAACATATTCGATTCAGGTCGTGATGGTGCCTGTCGAGGTTTTTCCTCGTTGGTGTGGAGTTGAAACAGTTTGCTTTTGCATAGGCGAATGCTGCTATGGCACCAAGATGCCAGTTTTGAGCAGTGCCTGACTGGCCGAGGGAGGGCCGTTTTGGGGGTTATGGATGCATAGGCCAAGCACCGGATCCTGTTGACAGGCTTTGGGGTGATTAACTTGTAGAGACAGTCAGGGTTCGAATCCTCCACCGTTTAAGTATGTAAGAAAGAGTATTGGTGGAAAGGCTGTCTTACTTTAAAAAGCTTTCCTTGAAGTAGTGTGAGAAGTGGCATCTCGTTCATTTGAGGCAATCAAAGGAACGTTGTACTTGTGGAATCATGCAGTAATGAAGGCGATGACGTGGGATACTGGTTGAGGACCTATTGTGGAAAGAGGCATTCTCTGGGGCGGCATGGTGCTTGAATGAAAGTTGCTTGTGCTTTTTTGTCTGTGGGAAGTTCCAGATGAAAGTTCGAGCACACTGAGGCTAGCTCAAAAGGGATTGGATTCCATGACTTTTCTTGACCTTGTTGGGTGTTGATACCATTGCCATCTTTATTGAGCAATGGTAAGTTTCAACTCTTGTGGATGGTAGAAACAAATTTTACGGCGAACGGGTCGTTGTTAACAGAGGATGTCCAGCTCAGGCGGAAGGAGGGTTGAACTTTGTTGCTGCCTCACTGGATGTTATCAAGATGGGAGCTTTCGCTGAAGCATTAAGCCTAACGTGGTTGACTGATGAGTGAAAATTTCGACTTCTTGTTGCTGTCGATCCCCTTTGTACACCATGGGTCATCCCTGGAACTACAGGGAAAACCATGTTGCTGGGGAGAAATCATAACTGTACTTTCCACGTTGAGCAGGTTCTTATTGATGTGGTTACAGCCTTCCGTTATAGGTTGATTGCTTTCGTGATGCAAACAGGAGTCCCGAATGCCTTTTTTGGCTTTACTGCTGTATGATGTCCTTTATCTTGTCTGTCGAGGGCATCATTCTTGCTTTTTACTGAAGCGGCCATCGTTGAATGGTAGCTGCCAAAGGTG
This sequence comes from Lithobius niger, assembly GCA_023313725.1. Taxonomy (NCBI): domain Eukaryota; kingdom Metazoa; phylum Arthropoda; class Chilopoda; order Lithobiomorpha; family Lithobiidae; genus Lithobius; species Lithobius niger. The sequence goes on from JAHWFP010228512.1 coordinate 37,229, forward strand.
GATACTTGATAGCTTGGTGTCTTGCATGCTTGTTTGCTTGCTTGCATGCTTGCTTGCTTCCTTGCTAGCTTGCTTGCTTGATTATTAACTTCCTTGCCAGCATGCTTTTTTGATGCTTGCTAGCATGCTTTCTTGATGCTTCCTTTCATGCTTGCTTACTTACATGAGTGCTTGCTTGCTTGCTTAATAGATGGAAGGAAGAAAGGCCAGCGAGAGGGAGAAATGGGAGAAAGACGGCGAAAGAAATACACCGGGTCTGTTCCGTTGTGGACGAGGTCGTTGGCCTGAGCTTGTGCGAAAGACAGTTGGGAAGACCTCAGTAAAGATTTGACTTGTGGAATTGCGATGTAATGAAAACTTGATGAAAACGGGGGGGGGGCGTTTTGAGTACTGATGGTCAGAGTGTGGTGGTGCAAACCCCCACTAGACTATAGTTTCCACTCCCCTCTCTGTAATATTTATTAGCCCGCAGTATACCGAGTCTTGCTGTGGGAACGCTGTATATTGTTGTACCCGTGAAGTGTTTTGCTCTGTTGCCGCACGTATGTTGGTCCTTTATCATTGTTGTTTCCCCGTTCTGTTTGTGAGCGGCATCCATCTTTTGATTTTCCTTTCTGGGAGAAGCGGCTTCTGTTTTGTACGCCGAGCCGTAGCCGATGTTTTCGGCAGTTGTAATCCCACAACATGGATTCGCAGCTAAGTAACCTAATCAATGTTACCGATGGTTGTATTTAAACTTAGTTAGGGCGAGATGAGGCAGAATCATGTTGAATACTGATAATTATGCCATTAGCGCTAGTGAGCAATTCCCCGTATGCGTTGTTACGCCACTCATAATGTAAGCTGACTCGACGCCTCACTGTAATAAACGATCTGTGTCCGCTAAAAAGACGTATGCCTTAATTCGATCCACGTTACTTTTTTCACGTCCTCTGTAGGATAGCATTTAACGTTTAACATTAGGACTCACGATCCAGAATGATGGTTATGCTATCCGCGCTGGGTAGGAACACACCTTTCCCTCATGGTCGAGCTATTAAAAATACATGTCTTACGACAATAGAATGGTGCCCAGCGTAGTTCGTAAGCATTACTCTCACAGTTTGGTAGCAGTTTGGTAGCAGGTTTGATATCACCGTTTGGTAACAGTTTGGTAGCACCGTTCGGTGGCAATTTGGTAGCTACAGTTCCGTAGGATGTCTTAGTAGGAGTCCCTTTTGCCAGTTTTCGTGGGTCGAGTCAGAGTCAGTTGCGTGTGTTCGCAGTCGATAAAGTCACGAACGGCCGCAATGAACTTTGTTTTTTCCCTCCGTTATATCCGCCTCGCCCTAAATAAAAGCGAAAGTAAGCCTAAAAATGAAAATCCGAACTTAACCCACCTTCCAAAATGGCGGCGTTCGAATCTGTAAAACGCTAAACGAAGTTTTGAGTCACTGCAACGCCTTAAACGTACAACGTTATGAGGGGGAAGCAATCTGCCTTAACTAACCGAACTCTCAAGTTACGCTAACCGCGCCGGGCCCACGCTGCCGACGAACCCAACAGCAAGTGGCTGGAAACAAGGGAGAAAACTCCACCGGCATGAGGGGGTACTTTACGTACGTGCTACAGCAGAGCCGGATTTAACACGGACGCCAGAGCCAAGCAGTTTCGGCGGCGCAGTATTGTGGAGCCCAGCAGAGTACAGCAATAGAAGCAAGCTACAAGTCCAGTGCTGTGTCCTTTAGAAAAAAAAAAGAGGGCAATAGGCTTGACAGCATTTATGGTCTGTTTAGGGTTGTGATAAGTGTTGTGAATAGTGAACCGTTCGCCTCGACTCGGGGACGGAGAGAGAGAGAAGACCGCCTATGTAAGTACATTTATCTGTATTTCCTTTGGCCCCCAAGTAACTGATGTTCCTGAAGGAAGTAACCCCTGGAAGTGCTTTGGCTATGATCGATCAAGTACTGTGTGACTGACTTAAACTGATGAGAGCACTGTTAACTTTTATTGCTAATCCTCCTTTTCACTCTCAGCTCTGATACTAGCTCCGTGCATTTATTAATTGAGCTATTTATTACCTATAGTCCTGTATGGCACTTGATGGTATGGTGCATTTATTTGTTGGTCAGTTTTTTTACAGCTGAAGTTAGTTTTTTTTTTTGCTATAGAGTGCACGATTCAAGGCCATCGGCCCCGGCGCTCATGTAGCCAAAAATCCTTTTTGGTAATAAGGTGGTAAACGTGTTAACCTATGAGGGGGTGCTGAATGGGGAGGTGTTTTTTTGCATGAGTGTGGAGATTTATATCACTCAGCAAGGTGTTGAGCGCATATCACACTTTTTGGGCTAACTGTATTTTTGCTAGAGTGCTATACAAAGTGTAGGTTGAATGTTTTTTTGGTAGTTAAGTGATATGGTGTCTAATTTAAGTGTTTGTTGCCTAAGCTTACGATGAGATCACTTAAAAGTATGGTCTATGCCTCTTATTCAACTAGAGTGGTCCTTAGTGTGTCATCGACTACTCGCCTACCCACGTGCTTTCTCGTTTGCCCTTTTACCATTGTATGGTTTAACTTCCAGGTGGTGTCACTGTATGCCCCTTACTAGCTATGGGCGCGGGTGTTCGCTCGTGCATTTGGAGGCTCATGTCTTGGGGGGACTACCATAGCATAGCCTTCCTCCCCGCGTCAGTAGATTTAAGCAAGTGTCCTTCCGTTCGGGTGTGGTCAGAAGGTGGTCAACCTCTTCCGGGTCACATTATTGGTGACGTCCGAGTTCAGGGGGTAAACGGAAGAGGTGTGATATTGCCAAACTCATTGATTCTTAGAGATGTTGTATATGTTCCGGGGGCCACATTTAATGCAGTTTCTCTGAACAAACTAACTCGGACAGGGTACAATATAAACATACGCAGCGGTGGTGCGTTTATCAGGGAACGGACCCCTCCTTACAAGCTTGTTCTTAGGTTTTGTCCCAGAGGTGATCTGTATACCTCCCAAGCGTCATTCCCATGCCTTCTGGAGAAACACCCTCGTGGATCTGGGTCAAAGTGTAGGTTGGGAATAATCTCCCACTCTGAGGGACAGCGGCTGGAATATGTCCATAAGAAAGGAGTCAAGGCTAGGTATCCAGTCTGTGTGGACCCGGCGAATTTGTCGAAAATGAGCGAAGCACTCAATAGTCTAGTAACGGTTGTCGAAAAGAATAAAGTTCTTCCTACTCCGTTAGGTCGGTCGTTGCCAAGGGAGCAAAATGGAACTAGTGGGGGACCCTGCGCAATTGAGGGTGATGTTAACTCGTCCGGAGATGGATCTCGGGGTCACAGCCAGGACTATCCTCCCTCTTCCCTAACGCTATTAAATCCGCTTGCTCCCCCTTTTCCTACTCCTGCTGACCCTGAGTGGGTGGAAAACTCCTATGAAGTGTGGGAGACGTGTAGCGCAGTTGATGTCCGGAGCGCAGAGCCCGTCCCTGCCACGTATAAGCAGGCTATGGCCAGTGTCGATAAGGATAAGTGGAAAGAGGCTATTCAGAAGGAGCTGCAAATGCTAAACGACCTGGCTGTGTGGGAGTTGGTCCCCCGACCAGTTGGTCGGAAAGTCGTGAGATCCAAATGGGTTTTTTCTAAG
>JAHWFP010228515.1:5795-38530 GCA_023313725.1 Lithobius niger
CTGTGTTTTCAACAAAGATGCACAGTACTGATGACGTCATGTTTTTTTCCAGTCTCTATATTTTCATGCAAACGGAATCTAGGCCCTGGATGTAACCAAATCTAATGAAAGCTTGGGCGACTGCTAACGGGATACCATAGTATTTTCACGCAATCGGGAAATTACAACAATAACCTATAATCCGGCTATATACGGGGGCTGTCCTAGTTGACACTAATATCGTTAATCTTAATAGCTTGTTTCCAGGTGCACGTGAGGGCGAATAGACTTTAATAGACATATGTAACTTAGGACTTTACCTGTGACGTACATGTATCTCTACTTTTTTTCATTGGGTGTTGTATGACTACAAATAATCAGCCGTTACAGCAGCCAAATTGAGACCTTTTCGATTGCTTTCTTCCTTCACATTTTGCCATGCAAAAATCTCTGAAGCTCACTGTTACTAAAACATTACACCGCTAAGCATTTTTTTTTGTGTGGTTATTATCTTAAACACGTTGGTCATTTGTCGTGGATGTTCCTATGGTTGTGTAACCATAATTTTACGTGCATCCTTTTATTGTTACGCAATCCAGGGAAACATAAATGACTGATTATTTTGCCCGTCGTTTCAGTTCAGCGTTTCGTTCTTCCAGCCTTTTACAATAAATGAAAGGACCATGGTTGATTGATCAAGCTGTTGCAGCTTGAAATATTTTCTTCCAACTTGGAAAAGAAGCGAAATTAAATTTCCTTGTTTGCGAATTTCGAAATCCTCCTAAGCTTGTTTTTAACCCTACAAGACCCAAATCAATAAAAGTACACTGTTTAGATTACCATGCATTTGTGCGTAAACGTTCAGTTGTGTGGCCTTTCCAATTTTTGGCTAGCTACGAACAATGAGAAAGTCTATGGAAAATAACATGGGGAAAACTTAACTGGTTAACTGACTAACTAACTGAATAATTCCTAGCTAAACAGTATCCAACCCAAAATCAGAACTAGTATAAGACAAGCTGACAAGTTTCAAGAAGGGTTGGCCTTTGAAGGCAGTGATACCATCCAACCAGTGAAAGGCTGCCAAGTTTACTCTATTCTTACGTATTTTTCTTACATTTTCCGCAATTTGAAAGAATTTGGTCGCATTGGGATTTATCTTCAACATGACAAAATATGATTTTAGTTAACGGACACGTGTGCTAGTGAGGCCAGATGGAACTTTATTATATTCGGGCCAAGGCCCAAAGCCATGCGCCCTGCTACAACCCCTAACTTATGCTTACTCACTTAACGCCGCCTCTTTAAGGCCGCGTCTTTATCATCAACAATCAATCTTTTAGCAAACGGATTTCTACAATTAAATGATCTACTGTTAATAATTGGTGGTCACAGTCCAGATCACGTATCATTTTAGCATTAGCTACTTCAAACTAGTCCATTTATGCGAAACAGTTTACATAACGAGGTAGAACAAATAAAAAATCTTATGCTATACCTAAAACTTACCAGAGCCACAGTCGTTTCATTCAAAAATGATTTCACTACAGCAAAAACCATTTTAAAAATGATAGGAGTAAATATACAGTGAATTTCTTTGACATGAAGTGGAAAAACGTCCTAGAAAAGAATAAAGTTATTGTAAAAAATAAACATTGAATGCACTTGAAACATACAGAAATGGCAGCCAATGAAAATAAAACATAGGAATTGTTCGCCATTAACCATGTGTAATTTAGAAGCGTATGTAAAGCCTACTAAATACATCAGATTTCATAACATAAGATAAATCTGTGATAAGTTTGATAGGTTAGTACCACCAAATTATATTTTATTTATCAAAAAACGGTTCAGACCGTATTTTCGGTCATCAGAATACTCAAGAAGTGGCTGTTATGCGGAAGTACTGCTTACTCGAGATGACGTGATTCTGCCGCTCCGGTTAAACGTTGCATACTCAGGCAGCCAAGAGCACAGTCCCAAGGGACGGACAAACTTACCGTTACATTTTGCTGTAAACAAATTCCAAGCGAATGTGTGGGAACGTCCATAAATTACGTAACGCTGGAGAGGGATGAGGAAGTCTTTGAGGCATTATGAATTGTAACGAGGAGGAGTGCTAAAATGTTTATTGTAATGGACAGCTTTTTTGAATTGGAATTGGAATTTACTCGCAGGGATCGTGGCCTAACGCCGTAGGCCCCATACACAAGTTAAAAACACAGACTCTCCACCAACCCAACAAACACCAACTCAGTGTCCACTGCCAATAAAAACCAACTCATCACTACACCAAGGAAGAAACCATAACAACTCACGTGTCCACAACCTTGAAACCTTGAACCAATATCGGACCCTTCGAGGACGGAGGAGGCAGAGAATGGCCACTGAATGAATTGGTGAAGTATGCAATTACTCTCAACCTCCGGAGGGAAGCGGCACCCCCAGAAGGAGACAGGAGACTAACCACTGTTCAATGACTACGTAGATGAACAGCGAGAGCAGCCCTGTGTGGCCGGAGCGCAAAAGAAGAGATGAGGAAGTGCTCACAGGACTATTCCACATCACAAACAGGCAGAGTAGGGAGGTGGTCCACCCAAACCTGTACTGGTGAATGCCGAGGAGCGAATGACCAACGCGCAGGTGGGACACAGTCCTCGCCATCCAAAACGGAAGGCCAAACAGAACAGACGACACTACAGTGCGGCTGAACACCATAAAGGGTGCGACCTGAAGACTCAGTCTGCCACTGCTCATTTCACTTCTGAAAGTACCTGGGGTGGTGGAACGGCCTCTTAGCCCGTTCTGCCGTGACTACACAGAGCTGCTCAGTGCCACAGCTGGCTGCATGCTTCGCCAGAACGTCAGCTTGTTGATTGCATGAGATACCGGCAGGCCCCCTGACCTGCCGGAGACACACCAGCCCGTGCTGGTTCACCACCCACACCTTCCTACAGATTGACCAAGGGGTCCGAAGGGCCAAGGTGGCTAGCACCCGGTGAAGAAAACTCACAGCCGACTGAGAGTCCGAGAAGACAGTGAAGGTCGAAAGAAACAAGTCCAGGGCCACGTCTAAAGCTACAGAGATCGTACAAGCTCACACTCAGTACTAGAGGACACTGACTCGAAGCGACGGCCAAGAAACACCTTCAGCTTGGTCAGGTGGTGTGGGTGTGGTGGTTCCTGTCCTAGGAACTGCCACACCCACACCACCTGACCACGTCACACGATGGAAGGAAGCATCACAGAACACAGCACAATCCGTGGAAATTGTGAAAGGCTGACATCAACCCAAGACACCAGGTCCATGGACAGACAGGCTCGTGCAGGAAACTTCCAACGGCCTGAAAGAGGACAGCTCCTGAAGAAGTAGGATCCCACGGCCAGGTGCACCAAGAGCAACTGGACCCAGACCACAGTAGTCAACAATGGCCCTTTCCATAGGGTCTTCCCTGCCCCGGCTGATGTTCCTTATGCATAGTGCACTGAGAAGCTCGTCTGAGCAATAGTGAAGTGGCAACTCGCAAAACTCCACCCAGAGGGCCTGGACCGGAGTGGAAACTAGGCAGCTAAACACCACACGGTGACAAAGATTAACGATACCTGAAGGAACCGAATATGGCGTTTATAAAGACTCAAAAACGGCTGGTGATAGTCGAGGAAATCCCGAATAATTGCCATGAATAACCCTCTGCTGACTCACATCAATTATTGCAAGCCGCTTCAGGATTAAAGAGCGGGCTCGAAGCCTACTATTCAGTAGTTTAACATGCAGGGTCCACTCCAATCATTCACCTAAAACGATACCAAGATACTTGGCAGAGGACTTCTGAGTAACAACCGAGCCATCTACTGCAATGGTCATTGGGGCCTGACGCCTAAACGCTGACCTGATAAAATCAGCCAGTTCAATCTTGGCGGGAGCCAGGAACAGCCCCTTTTCACTAAGGTAGGAGGAGACACGAACGATGGTGGCCTGGGCACACTCACAGTACTCGACAAAATCGTTGCCCGCGAACCACAGGGCTATGTCATCAGCATAGCACACTATGTTCGATGACTCACCCATCTCGAGCAGAACGTCATTGATCGCAATGGACTTAGGCTCCCGATCAGATATGGCTTCACAGGACCATAACCCATCAACTTTCGTAACAAACTTCCGACTACCAAGCAGAGCAACAATAGCACTAACCAGTTTTGGGCCAACGCCCATCTTGACCATGCTAAATTAGACCCAGTCAACACTAACCATATCGTAGGCAGCCTTAATGTCCAGAAAGACTGCCATGGCCGTAAGACCATGTGCCTAGGCTTAAATAATCCCAGACAAGAGATACATGACAGCATCCTGAGTGGCACCTGGAGTACTACAAAGCTTTGCTGTCACGAATTGGGTGGGAGCAAGGCAATTGTAATACTCCAGGTGCCACTCGAGGTGCTTGATGAGCATGCGGTCATAAACCTTATGGAGGTCTGAAAAAAGCAAAATAGGATGGTTGTTCACTAGGTTGGACCTCACCGTCCCTGTTTTGTGAACCGGAACAATGATGGTGTACAGCTACGAGTCGGGGACAGAGCCCCCACCAAGAAGAGACTGAAACAGAACAACAAAATCCCAGTAGACATCTTGCTCCAGTTTATGCAAATTGCCATAGGAAACTCCATCAATGCCAGGGCAACGTACTTCTTGCAGCTTAGCAGAGCAACTGTGTACTTTTGAGTGGTCCACGGAAGGTCAGTAGCAGCTTCTGAAACAACAACAGTATCTGAGGATGGTGGTGGGAGGCCCAATGGCAGGGCGTATACACTCATTAACCGGTTGTTGAAGGCATCCACCATTGGCATCCACCATTGTGTTAGACGGATGGAGCGGTCCGGGTCATTCAGATCGTACCTCCAGAACCGAGAAGACCTAGAGCAACTCTGGTCCAGAATGCTCCAGACGAGACCAAGCGACGCAAATTCTGCACAAATCCTGCCCGGATAGGACTAACTGTTGCATACTGCACAAGTTAATGGGTTCTTGTCGTGGTGACCCATGACCAGAGGAAATCCCTCCGAATGATTGACAGCTAGGAGACCTCTTTAGTGAATGACTGGCAGCCAGGTAAAAGGCCCTGGCTGGCTCTTTTATAGACTTAGCTTACAGTACCAGCATGCACTCTGATCCCAGAGTGCATCATACATACTTAACATGCAAAGGTAGCCACCTAGTGGTAAGTAAGCAAGGATACAACATTAGTGGCTAAGGCCACTTGAGATAACTCAATAAAGGTGCTATCCAATACACCACATTCGCCCCCACTAAATAATGTGAGGGACGACCTACCATACATATAAGTCAAAAGGTACTAATCAGATTTTAAGTTTACCTATTTCCCATTTCGTTTTATATTATTATGCCAAATCATTCTGTTTTCTTAAAAGCCAAACCATTTTTATACGTCCATTAATCAGAACATTAATCCCAACCTTATTATGGGCACAATATGAATACTTTGTGTAAAAACAACATTAATGGTGTGGTTTCGCTTTCACACTACTTACCTCTCCCCCGAGAAAAAAAATGTTTCGGTAGTGTGCCAACAATACAGAAAACATGTACGCATAATTTATAAAAAGAACAAGAAATCCATACAATAAATTAAATCAACCAAGCAAAAATGAACGAAAATAATAATGCTGCCAATTATTGCAAAACAGATCTAAGTCCGTCGGATGTTAGTTCGGACTATAACGCTGTGGCTTTCGGATCGCTCGAAGCGACTTACGAAATACAGGCTGTTCAGCCTCACGGACAGTTTGTTCGGCTAAAATGCCCCCCAATTCCCGGACAGTCTGAGAATTCGGCGAAATCTCGCTTGTAAACTTCGGCATAGCACCGCAGACCTCGTTATTCGCGCGGTGCACTTTATTATCAATCGGCGAAAGAACTGGCATCGCGTCATTTGAGATTTCCGAACACTCGTTCGATGATGGTTTCAGTTTCGTATTCGCAGCGGGGTTTGCTATTCCGCTCTGGTTGGTGCTTCCATCTCGTGGTGAATACGCAAAATTATCACGCCACTCAAACGCCTCCATGTTTAATTGCTGGCGAGCGCTGATTGGCTGTTCAATTCGACGCGAAGATGGGACCACCTTCTGCTGATCGCTGATTGGTTGGATGGTCGGAAACGGCTTGCTAATCAGCTAAAAACACGCATTCTTTCACGTGACAGGAAAACTGGGAGGGAACTCGATGCGTTTCCGCAATTCTTCACGCACACGAACCAAATAGCGCAAATTACCAAGCCTTTCGACGACAATTGCTTCTGCCCACTTCGTTTTAGCGCCAATTCGATAGCTCCTCGCATATACGGCTGAGTCAACAGTGAACTCAGTGTCCGGTAGCTTAGCGGTAGACTTTAATTGCATACGCTGATATTGTTCGTACTTTTCTTGTGTGTTTGCATTAGGTATTAGTAATGACAAACGGCATCTTGTGTTACGCCCTAGGAATAACTTAGCAGGAGTGATTGACGTTATGCAGTTGGGAATGTTGCGCGCTTGTACCAAAAAATTATTTAATGCATCGGCAACACTTAAACCTTCTTGTAGGCTAGCCTTCATTGATATTTTAGCGGCTTTTACTAGCGCCTCGGCCTGCCCATTACTTTCGGGAAAGTAAGGTACACCTAGTATGTGTCTAATGCCACACTCTTTCATAAATTCCTTGAATTCAGAACTACAAAACTGCGGTCCGTTGTCTGACACGACGGTTTTTATCAGCCCATAAGTAGTAAATAATTCTTTCAACTTCTTAATGACACTCCCGCTAGTTGTGGAGTTCATTTCAAAAACAAACGGGAATTTATAATGTGCATCAAGCACAACAAAAAACATTTTGTTACCAAAACAAGCCCAAAAAAATCAATATGGATTCTAGACCATACAGCAACAGGTCGTTCCCATACATGCTTTTTCTTTGCTGTCACTCCATCCTTAGTTAATTGACAGGCACTACAGCATTTGATATATTTTTCTAAATCATTATCAATACCTGGCCACCATACTCTAGAACGAGCCAATGCTTTTATTCTAACAATCCCGCAATGACCCAGATGGAGTTCGACCATTACGTGTGGTCTTATCAATTCAGGTATGATTAAACGATGTCCCCAAAATAATGCTTTACCCTCTAGAGACAGCTCTAGATGGCGCACAAAAAAGGGTTTTAATTCTTCATCATCCACCCTGTTAGGCCAGCCTTCAAGCGTATAACGATAGACTTTTGCAAGAATTCTATCAGTAACGGTAAACTTCTCTAACTGGTCAGACAGAATGGGTAATGAGTCAATAACATTCATGTTCATTACTGCAAAACCTGTAACTTTCTCAGGCGTCGGTTCACAGGGCAACGGCATCCTAGACAAAAAATCAGCAGTTAAATTATCCTTGCCTGGGATATATTGCAAATCAAAATGATAGCCATTGAGATATAGTGCCCATCGCTGAATGCTAGCTGCAGCCATAGCTGGAATTGCTACCTTCTTCCCAAATACCCAAAGCAAGGCTTTCTGGTCGGTTTGCAATGTGAATCTACGCCCGTAGAGAAACTGATGGAAACGCTTCACCCCAAAAACGATAGAAAGGGCCTCACGATCAAACTGGGCGTAATTAAGCTCAGCTTTTGAAAGTGCTCGTGAGACAAATCCTATCGGTCTATCAGTACCATCCGGCATGACATGCATCAAAGAGGCCCCAATTCCCACGGGACTTGCGTCTGCAACTAGCTTAAGTGGAAGTTTGGGGTCATAATGGGTAAGGACTTGACTTTCCAAAAATGCCTTTTTTGCGTTAGCCACGGCAGCTGAACACTGAGAGGTCCAGTTCCATGGTTCTTTAGGTGAAAGTAGTTTATTTAAGGGAGCCAGCAGAGTTGCCATATGAGGCACAAACCTACTATACTGGTTCATAAACCCTAAATAACTCTTTAATTCTTGAGCATTCTGTGGTTCCGGGGCCAACCTCACTGCATCTAGCGTTTCAGGATGGTTCGTCATTCCATCTTTGCTAATTTCAAATCCTAAATACTTAATCTTATCTTGATTAAACTGGCACTTGGTTTTCTTAACCCGAACGCCATTTTCCTGTAAGCCAGAGCATACTTCAAATAATGCTTTGTCATGCTCCTCTCCCTTCCCATTAACCAAAATATCATCAGAAAATGGCTGGGATCGAGGAACATTTCGCAGCACATATTCTATTCTCTTTTGCAAAACTGGCTAATCCAAAAGGTACCCTTTGCCACTGGTATAACCCTTTACAGGTGGAAATTGTAAGGGCGGGCTTAGAGTCATCATCGAGCTCTACCTGTAAGAAAGCGTCGGACAAGTCAATGATCGAGAATTTGTCACTTCCAGCTAATTTACCAAATAATTCTTCCGCACGAGGTACCGGGAAGTACTCAATTTCTAGTTCCGGATTGACTGTTACGCTGTAATCTCCCACTATCTTAACGTCCCCGTTAGGTTTGAATACGCACACTATGGGAGTTGCCCAGGCGGAACAGTCAACTGGTTTTAAGACTCCCTCAGCAACTAGCCGGTCGATTTCAGCCTCCACCTTTCCTACAGGTCGAGCCTTGCAATAACGTGGTTTGGCATTAGCTTTTAACTTGATACTGGCCTTGTAATCTTTAAATTTGCCCAAACCTGGTTTAAAAAGGTCCGGAAACTTATCAAAGATTTCCTCAGCAGTAACATGTTGGACAGATTCAGTAACATCTTCAAGATCCTTGAACTCTAAATGGAAAAATTGACTGAGTGTGATTTTAAACTTTAATATCCAGCTTTTCCCCAGAAGAGCTGGCTGTTCTCCTGAAGACACAATTGCAGTCAGAAGTTCAGTTTGATCATTAAGTTTAACATTTACTTTAATTGCTCCTAGAGGCTGAATAACCTCACCTACCCAAGCTTTTAATAAGATTGGAATAGGTTTTAATTCAACAGATGAAAAATATTTCTTATACCAACTTTTAGGAATAACAGTCAAATCACACCCACTATCAACTTCCAGTGCTAATTTGTGACCATTCAGTTCACATTGCACAGCCCATTTGTTAGACTGCACGTCAACTATAGTCATTCTATTGATATTAGAAACTAAGCTCTCATCTGAGTCAGGCTCCTGCAATGTAGCATCAGAGTCAGAATTTTCAGACTCCACTAAAACTTGGTGTGCTTTTTTCTTTCTGAAACTATGGGACTTCCTCTTCATATTTCCCTGAACCTGTTTAGGTGAACAAGAAGCAGCCGCCGCAGTGCTAACGCCCGCTTTATCAGACTTGCACATACGTCGCAGATGTCCTACTTCCTGACAAATGGAACAAGTAGACTTCCTCCATTTACAGTCTGGGCGTATATGATTGGATAATCCACAGCAATAGCACGTTAAATTTGCTTTACTCTTAAACTTTGGATGCTTTCCAGAGACTTTATGCACGGATGAGGCTTTAAAATGACTAACATCAGATTCAGCTCTTTCCTGAGCGAGCGCAACCTTGCAGGCTTCATCAAACGTGACTTTATCATAGTCCATTGCCATTAGTTTTTCTTGGGCGCGAGTATTCCGCATTCCCGAGACAAACCTATCTCTCAGCATTTCTTTTAGTGATGCACCATAATCACAATTTAATGTTAACTGTTTGAGAGCTGCAATGTACTCTGAAACTGACTCACCAGAGCGTTGCTCACGCTTGAAATAGCTTACCCTTTCAGCTATAACTGAAGGTTTTGGATCAATATTACTCTTTAATAAAGTATCAATCTCACTCATGGTTTTAGAATTCACAGCATCAGGTGCACATAAATTTCGCAAAAGACCATATGTTTTGCACCCTACACTGGCCAGAAAAATTGGAACCTGTTTGTCTGTTGGAATGTCAAAGGCAAAAAAATGATTTGTAAGCCTTTCATAGTAAATTGACCAAGACTCCAACTCTGGCTTGAATTCATCAAACCTCTTATGAATTCGAGTAGGGGTGGGGGGCCCAGCTGCTGGCAGATTTGTCGGCATTATGCTAACTTCCTCACTGTCCTCACTTATACCCTGCTCAAATTCAATAGTTTGATTTAAATTACACTCTAAATCAGAATTCAACTCTGAATTAGACCTTGTTTCAGGTCCACCAAATAACCTTGTAGCTACACCTGGTGTAAAGGCTGAACTCCTGAAACTAAATCTTTCTGCTTTATCAAAATTTTCGCTCATAAGCGATAGCAGAACAACTACAACTACTAAGTTAAACTGCATTTAACTGCAGGACTAATCCCCTTTAGTAAGTTAGTTTTTAACTTTAATTTTGAAACTCTAGCACAGCTTGCTCTAGCTTAGGCCTACATATGACAAATTTCAACAATTTCACTGGCTTTTGTGTAACCTGCTAGGTTACTCAGAGAATGCGGTCGCAAACCACACCTCTTAAAGATTATAGAAAAACACTTGTATTTCTCTTACTCAATACCAATTGTTTAAATCATATGCCTTTTTAAACCTCTTTTAGCCAAACAACTGCACTTTTTCAATTAGTTACAACACTAATTCTTGTAAATTCAGCATTTTAACCTGAGTTGACATTCTTAATAATGCAATGTAACAGTTAATAAATGACTGACATTTAGCAAAAACGACTGCCCAATCAAAAATTAAATTACAACAAATTTAATTTTAAACACTCCTAGCCTGCGCGCAACATTCCCACCGGCCTGCGGTGCTATGCCACAGGTCCTCAATGGTGCACATGGAATTCACGCACAAACGTTAATCTTTGCCCAATTTTGGGTCTTGCAAAATTTTCACAAAATACCTCGGGAGTATTTGACCAAGTACCCGTATCCAGGATGTCCTTTGTCCTTCTCCTGCGTTGGCCAGACGTCTTGAAGAAGCACAATTTAGACCGCTGGGCAACTTTCTCTGGCTATTGCAGCCTGCCACACTGCAACACTCCAGGTACTAGCAGCCCCCTAGCTACGGAATTTAAGTTTAAATTCATAAATTAATACTTATACAGTGCCCCAAGCCTGGGTATACCGTATTTCAGCAATTTACGTTGGTTTGCATAAGTATTAATTCAAATTTTCTTTCCCTAGATATTTCCTAATCCTCGTCGCCATTGTTGCATACTGCACAAGTTAATGGGTTCTTGTCGTGGTGACCCATGACCAGAGGAAATCCCTCCGAATGATTGACAGCTAGGAGACCTCTTTAGTGAATGACTGGCAGCCAGGTAAAAGGCCCTGGCTGGCTCTTTTATAGACTTAGCTTACAGTACCAGCATGCACTCTGATCCCAGAGTGCATCATACATACTTAACATGCAAAGGTAGCCACCTAGTGGCAAGTAAGCAAGGATACAACATTAGTGGCTAAGGCCACTTGAGATAACTCAATAAAGGTGCTATCCAATACACCACACTAACGCTCTGCACGAATCAGGTACGCAGACTCCTGAGAGATGCCTTGATATGAAAACCAACTCTCATCATCTGGGTGTCTCTTCCAGTGCCTGTAAGCACGCCTCCTGTTGCAAACAGTGGAGGTGCACACAGGCGTTCACCAAACTGAGTAAACCTTGGACAGAAGAGGCCTGTTGGCAGGTAGCCTGGTGACATGAGTAGTGATCCACTTACTGAAAAGCTCGTTGGAGACACGGGGTCTCTTACGATAAGGCACCATGACTGCTCAGAATGACCAAGAGGATGAAAGATCACAGGATAGTGATCACTGCCCCACCGGTCATCTGACACAGAAAACCAAAAACTCTTTTCAAGTCCTGGAGTGGATGGAACCACTCTGCAACTGTGAGAAGGTCGTTGTGCCTTTCTAAATCACAACCAGCCCAGCTGCTTCAATGGTGCTGGCAAGCTTACACCCCCTGGTATCAGAGCAGACTGACCCCAAGTCATGGTGGTGGGCATTGAAGTCACCACAGACCATGTAAGGTAGAGAAAACCGACGAAACCAAGCAGTCCACACATCAGCAGTCGGAGATGCTGTTGCATGGACGAACACCAGAGTTACCCAACTCCCAAGCATCCAAACTCTAACCGCACATGCGTCCAGACACAGAAACGGAGGAGCAATCACGTGCGCGACATACGGGACAGACCATTTCAAAAATATACCCATCTCCATCCACACGAAATAAAATCCACCTGGAAAGAGGACGTGCAACAGTCTCATATCAAGTTAGTTTCCTGAACGCCCAGAATATCACTGTGTTGCAGTATTTTTCTACTTCCAAAAATTTGCCACGCATGCCTCTGGAATTCCAAGAGCCAATCGAAAAAGCTTTAGACACGAAAGAGAGAGCAGGACCAAGACCCAGCTGTGCACTCTACCGTAAACATTCTCTCCCTCTCCCATGCCTTGATTAGACTCAGAAAATTCCTGGCTCACATCTATACTAGTTGGGAAGTCGGACAACCGCGCGTGCAAACTGGTACACACCAACTCTTTTCTATTACAACGCCACTAGTGTTCAGGACAATCAGGTCCAGGTTTTCACCCCCTCTGCTTTCATCCATAACGCACACAGTCAGAAAACCACTATTCTGCAGCGTCACTTGCGTCTGCACTTCGTCACTCAACTGATACATATTGTGTTCAACACTCACAACTGACTCAATGTTCTGGTCACCACTTACTTAGAGTACCTTTCTAAAGCACCAAACAGAGCAAACAGAACGCACCACTGTTAGTGACAGTTTGACTCCAAACTTGACGTCGCACATGCACAGTGATGTTGCGTCAGCCGTTCAGTACCTTCCTAAACTACAATACCGCTCAACAAGCTCAGCAGAGTATTCGATACGTCATACCTTCACCATGACCAGGCCTGGCTAATGGATTGACCAGGATTGGCTAATAGATGTGACCAGGCGAGAGCAATGCCAAATTGTGAACCATCTCAGGGAGGTGGTTTGCTGGGATGGAGGTTTGAGCTTGCGCGATGTAACAGTTTTGACAAAACAGATTCATCGCTGACGATGTAGACGTCAATCAAGCTGCATCAACACAGATATTAGCAGGGAATGAGCCAAACTGTCACCAACAGTGGTGCGTTTGGTTCGCTCTGTTCGGTCGTTTAGGAAGGTACCATTAATTTCCAAACTGCGGGTCACCTGTAGCCTTATTTCAATCCCGATGACGTTTCCCATGCTTCTTTTTCTTCGCAGAGGGTGTAAAACCTTTTCAATCTATGCCAGAATAACATCGATCATTGCTTACAACGACATCAACAGAATCATGCACCACTTCCGAATACCGACTCGTATTGAGCCCTAACACAGATGAGACCTACACTAGCATGGTACTCGGCCCAGGAATGACAGTAGGCGCACTAATGACTTAACAACTCACGGGCGGTTTATGTGCTGACGCGTCACCACCCTGCGGCACTGCACTCTTACTTTTCCGGGGGCGTACAGCTTCTTTGCCTTCTCCTCCTCCTTCTCCACTCACTTCCTCACTCTCCTTGCTCCTCACTGACTCACTCGCTGGCTACACAGGCAATGCTCGCACAGACACACCAGAAGTGCCTGTGCATCCCACAACATAGGTACTGCGGAGCGTGATCTGCTATAATCACCAGTGCGGGACACCTTTCACAATCAGCACATCCGGGATGTCGTCATTTGTTTTAAATGGCCTCATATTAAAGCTGACGAGTTGCATGCCTGTATGACGCACCTTGTTCACCACGGGTCATCAACTTTTCAAACTTGTGTGAGTCAAGGACACCAAACGGACTCACAGCCATGGTAACGTCTTTCGGGATGACGCCGTGGGGAAGCCAGTGCACTCTGGATTCAACTTGTTGATCATGCAGATCATAGATCTCAACAACGGTACCCGTTTATCAACAGCCTCACTGCAGATAGTCGCTTCTTGGCAGCAGGAGAGGCCAGCACGACTTCAAAGGCATTTCCCAGATGGAAGCACTAACTGTCTCTACTTGAACTTTTCCTACAATTTCCTTAACAAACAGGTAAATTTGGGTTAGCGGATACGGTCGCCCGTCCTCATCGCAAGGCAAAATAAGTAACTTAGTCATATCTACGTTAAGCAGACTCCCACCATATAGTTTCCGCAACGCAATGATCCCCCCAGGTGTGGTTTCGGTTGGGGGAAAACCCTGCACAGAACCGTCTTGTTGGAATTCATCTTCAGAAATGCTATGTGCAGGGTCCCCTTGGCCTACAACGGTAGAGAAGAGCCTTACCATCTGCAGGACAGTACTACTTTCATCCACTTCCACATTTTCCACCTCTGGCCTCTGATCTTGCTGCCTGCCTTCTTGAGCACTGATTCTCTCTGCCAGCACTGCAGCAGTCTCCACTCCAAAACACCGTATGTCCATCTGTGCGACCCCTTTCTTCGCCGCTTCACTCATCACTTTGACGAACACTTTGCTGGATACAACCCCGTGTTGACATATGACGAAGACAACAACACTTTATTCCGGACCAACACACATGGGAGGGCCGTCCACATCATCCGCCATTGACAACAATCACTGACTTCCATCAGAAATCGCTACTTTTATCCCTTTACTTCCTTGTTTACGTATCAAATCTCCAGTAAGAACATGCACTTCCAAAGCATGGTTCAATTGAAACCGGAAGTGAGGTAATACACGATCAAATAATGCCCTTAAAAGTAACAAAACTGAGGCCCACTTTTTCGTTACGTTAACGGGTGGGGAGGGACCTTGTGACGTCTTACACCTTGTAACTAGAGGGAAGGGGATAATAGAGGCGAAAATAAGGGTTACGTAATTTATAGATGCACCCTGAAAATGGTATTTTTTCGATGGCCAATTTATTCCTGAAATATTGTAGCAGGGGTTGCTATTATAAAATGCATAATGTGCTCATGGTGGGTTTCAGAGATGGAAATTGGTCACTCTGTTTCCAACCTATGCTCGCTGAATTGCCTAACCCGTAACTTTTTGTTTTAAGGTGGGGACTTTATCCCAAGAAGGGTTGTGTAATACGTATGGAAATGCAAAGCAGTTAACACCGCAGCGTTAGGAATGATGTGCACTTGGTTTATTACATTCTCTTTAGTCCTTCAGGCCTTGTCTGTTCGTAACTACTGTATTGCTTAGGGATGGCCCAGGTCGATCTGCAATGAAAAGCGAGAGCAGAATTGCCTTGTGGCTACGCCTGCACTATTCTAACAAGCTGGCTATGGGGGACGGGGGAAAGCAGCGGTTCTCAGTCGTAAAAATACCGATTTTATGGTGATGGTGAAAAATCGTCGGTTGCCCTTCCTAAAAAAACAGAACATATAGCTTGCGCTCAGGCTGACCTTAACAGTAAACCGTCAACCTTCACTCGTTCAGTTAGTAATAGAAAATACAAAAAAAAATCTTAAAACTCTGCAAACGTAACTAATACCAATACAAAATAAGCACTTACAAGAAAGAGGTCAACTGATCTTTTTACAGTATTAGGCGTTCCATGTATTGCTTGAACCAAGCCAAAATGTTTTAAATCAATTATTATAACGATTCCATTTACTTGAGCTGTTTCTACTTCTACGGCAGCATCCATAACCATGTGAATGAGAGTAAGTTGATTTTTAGCTGTGCTAATCCTCGGATTCCAACTACCTGTAAAATACAGAAAGTCAGAAAGCCCTCAATTACTCAATGAAAGAAAATTCAACAAATTTGGTGTAAATTAGATTTTATAGCTGAAAAGCAATTGAAGTTAGCGGTGAGGGATCTTAAGTGAAAAAAAACGTGAAGAGAAACTTTCATCAGGAAGTTTTTTTTCTCTTTTATGCAAGTGTTATTTTCATGAAGCATTACTTTCATCAAACTACTTAAAATTGTTGACATTGACTGGTAGTGGGCATTCAATTTAAGCATACGTAAGCCTTACTTAAAATCTATGTGATTTAATTTCGCAAGTGTCCAAGCGTTTTTCCCCATGCCATTTTTGTTCAGCACTATTGGACGCCAACGACAAGACGGGTCGTTGTCAGAGGTCGTTTCAGAGGTTGTAGACCACACGTCTTCCACAGGTCACAAGCCACACACGTGCCATGGGCCAAACACCTATGATCCCACAGGCCACACATAGGCCAGAGGACACAAGCATGTCTCAAGCCAGAGTCAATATACACGACTTACAGGCAACAAATAAGACGTATGAAATCAATATGTCTTTTAAGTTACCTATCCCTCTTAGTGTGGCTGCAGTATGTGTGGTTTTTTTGTGACACTTTGACATTGTGTTAATGAACCTGGAATTAACTGTACATTTTATTATTAATTGTTGAAACGCAATGGAACCAAAACTGTGAACCGCTAAGAATAACTAGTGAACAGACATTACAACGAAAATTTGAACGTAATATTACGAGTCCAGGAATTGAACCTGGCTCTTTGGGTGGGTTTCCAGTGCAGTAGACCATTATGCCACTTCGACACTGTCACGAGTGTTGCTAACGTTTGATTTGAATTTACACCAGTATACAACAAACTGAAGCCAGGTGGTGCTTGACCTCCAGTTCTCCACTCCTCGATAAACAACAGACTCTACACCAAAGTTAAAGAAACAGATGTTGGCTCTAAATATTATTATTAAATGAATAAACGCAGTGTTTAATGTCAGACTGTTTGATACTGACGTTTATATTGATATGGAAAGTTGGCAGTAGTTAGCATAAGTGTCGATTAGTATAATGGTTTATCCAGTGCATTGGAGGCCCAACACAAAGACCTGGGTTAAATACCGGCATGCACAGTACAACGTAAATATTATCGCCATAATTGCTGCTATCTTGTGAACCTTAACTGTTCACAACGTTAAAGTTCAATCTTGAGTGTTCACAATATTGGCTCCACTGCGTTGTTCACTTAATACTAATATTTACATCTGATTTCCATTTCTTTAACTGCGTTGTACCTAGTGTCTGCAATAGGGTGGAATGAAAAAAAAAATTTATTTCGGAATTCCCAATAGCCTGGGTCTGGAAAAGTTGCCTCTTAGCACCACTATCACACATAAAAAATTTCATCATTCTGAGGTGATATCTTGTGGTGCCACAAGGGGCTTAAATTTAGCATTGTTTAACATAGGAGGAAACGCTAAAAAATGAAAAATTATTATTTAGCAGGTTTAAAATTCATCTTTAACACTATCTAGTTTCATGCTTTCAAGAACCATCTACAAATATGCCAGATTCACAATGAATTTAATTTTTGTTAAAAAATTTGGGTATAATTTGACATTGAAAATGGCCAAAAATGGCGTTTTACCCTATTTTGGCCCATAGCTGTTCATTGCATATTATCGTAAAAGAAAAATATTTCTTCCAGCTATAGTTACCTTCCATCCTCTTTGAGCATCAAATGAGTTAACGTTAAAATTAAATTTTAAAGCAGTTAAAATATTTTTTTCCATTTTTTTTTAGCTATTTTGCTTACCTTAAACAATGCTAAACTCGAAGCCCCTTGTGGCACCACAAGACTTCAACTCAGAGTGATGAGATTTTTTTGTGTTATAGTGGTGCTAAGAGACAACTTTTCCACACCCAGGCTATCAGGAATTCCGAAAAAAAAATTTCCACTCCGCCCTAGTGTGCAATGCATGTCCAGCATTGAAAGCGTGGAGTTCAAGCACCCTCCGTTGGTCGTCAGTTTGTTGGGCATTGGCGTTAATAGATTAGGCGAGTTAGCAGTTATTATGATAGTGTTGCGTCAGCAAAGTGGTCCAGTATGTTGGAGTACCAATTCAAAAACCTGGGTTTGATATGTGGATTCCCGACGGCACGTGAATCTTTTCGTCATAAGTTACTCACTTCGCTTTCTTAGTTATTTACATTGTTCAGTTCATTGTGTTTTTTGTGTGATACTAATATGTATGCAGCTAATTTCCGTTTAATTAATAACATAAACTTAGCTCTCATACTTGTTTATTGTAGGACAGATTAATTTTACACTCCATTTTAAATTTTTGTCATATTTAACTCTTCTAAAGTTTATGGAAACAAAGAAATCACTTATCATAATAGATACTAAAATATTTTAAAGACGGTCTCAACTTTTTCAATACAAATTTAGTCGGTAATGGAAAGGGGAACCACAGACGTTTGCAACGCAAATCATTTTACAGCTGAAAATGAAAATTGGAAAGTAAAATAAAGAAGTAAACACGAGAGTAAAAAACAGATGGCAAATTGAGAAATGAAAAGTGAGTGAAGATACAACATCTAAGACGGAAAGCTAAAGACTCAACAAGATTTAAGTAAATACAGATGCAACCATATTTACGTTGCCTTTTAGACTTATGTGTCAGTGCCGTGTCAAGTATGCCTTTTGGACTGTCAGTATGGCTGTCAGTATGGCTCAGCGGTAGGCCATCGGCCTTTGTTCCAAAGAACGTGGGTTCGATTTACCTCTCAGGCAGTCTGACATATAAGTCCAAAAGGCAACGTTAATAGGTTTGCATCTGTATTTAAGATACAACATCGGTAACCTTGATAACCTGAGTGGAACTATCACTGAAGTGATGTCAGGACGTTTAAATGCTCATGTCGATAGCTGGGTGGGATATTCTTATCCCGATTTTCCACCCATGCTCATGTGGTCTTTGGAGTCCAGTGTGAAAGTGGTGTATGTTTTACCACGGCCCTTATGCTGTGCAATGGCTTACACTTGCTTTGGTCTTACAGGTGTCTTACATGTGTCTAAGGTCCCGTAAGATGTCTTAGGTCTTTAACCTACTTAGGTCTTACGACTCGGCTTGTGCTATCTGAGGACTACATCAGATTAGGTCTTACCCCATCCTTCATACCCATTTAGGTCTTACATTTGCTTAGGTCCTACCCCGTCTTTTCCGATTATACAGGTGTGATGGTTTAGATGTGACCCCGTCCGTAACGTTATCTTTAGTATTAGGCTAGCTTAGGTCTTGCCCCGTTTTACATTGGTTTAGTTCTAACCAGTCTCTTACAGCCTCATAGTTCTTATGCCAGCTCAGCTTATATCCTGTCCCTCATGGGTTTTTAGGTCTTACGCCAACTTAGGGTTCACCACATCCCTTACACCATGCTTAGGTCTTTTGCCAGTTTACCAGATTATCAGTTTAATAGATCTTTAGGTCATTTAGTAGTAGATATCCGTGAGCCGTAGTCGATTTAACGGTTATAATTGCGAGCGAGCAAGAAACAGCTAGTCCACTATCAAGGGGGTGGAGGGAAACACGAGTGGGTGAAGCCCACGAGTTTTTCCCTCCAGCCCCGAGATAGTGGACTAGCCGTTCGAGCTCAAAAGCAGTTATGACCGTTAAATCGACTACGGTTCACGGATATGTATTTTAATGCTAAGGTGTGACGTCGAGCCAACATATCTAGTTATTTGAGATTAAAAAACATTTATTTGAAAATTTTTTCTGTGAAACATGACGTAAATTCCTGAACTCAAACTTCCGGTTTAAACTAACTGTCTGCGAAAGTCTCACGTATGCGAGGACGTCCCTATATCCAGTCCCAGTCACCAACGTTTGTGTTTAAGGTAAAACCGTATTTTTTATACTTTATTAGTTTAAATAAGATACAGCGTATAAAATGCGCTATTCGCTTGAGTCTCGTAGGTTTTTAGGTGTGTTTTAGAAGGTGTCAGTAGGCTAGTTTTCGTACCGTCGGAACGAAAGGTTGTCGAATTCGGTTTGGACCATTCATTCATGGATGGGGTGGGGAGGGAGCTAGCATCGTACGCGAGGTTTTTTGTTTTTCGTGTTAGTGCGGAAAACGTTCCCAGGTTACAAATGTGCTGTTCGCTTGAGTATCGTACGTTTTTAGGTGTATTTAGGTGTGTTTACAAGTGTCGGTAGCCTAGTTTTAGTACAGTCGGAGCGAAAAATTGGCAGATAATGGGTGGGGTCCTAGATAGTAGCCTACGCGAGGTTTTTTTTTCGTGTTAGTACGATAAATGTCGCAGGTTGCAAATGTGCTTATTTATGTTGGTTGAATTTGTGTTGTGTACGGTAGTTTTGCAAAGTATGTCACATGGTATAGCAGTGGTTCTGTAGAGCGAGGAAAAAGTGTTAGATTATCAAAAAGAGTGTGGGTTATCAAAAAAAGTGTGGGTTATCAAAATTAACCCACGGTCACGTGTGTGGGTTTTCAGATTAACCGTATATAACGGCTACACTTTTAGCATTGGGATTTGTTGCGTGACGTCACCACCGTGCATTAACTAGTCTTAGCCCATTATTTATGCCAGCTTAGGTCTTCATATGCCCGTTATGCCTTCTTACGAGTCACACTGGCTTATACCTTACCATGGTGCACACTTATGTCCCCATTCTCTTAGTTGGTTAACGAATTATATTCAAGAAGATGGCCAGATTTCACTTATGACTTGACTTACCAGTTCTCACAATTAGTACGCTTCTTCCATGTTGATCCGTGTTCGGAAGCCAGAATGATAGATTTTCATTCAAAGTATGTACTAAACTGGATGGACGATAATTCACGAAAATTTCCGGATACTGCACTCGAACGTTGTAGTACTTTTTGACAAGTCCAAAAGCCTTGTTTATATCAAACTTATAACCACGTAAGAAACTCAAGAGAAAGGCATCGTCTGTTGGGCAAATCAAATCCGCTTCGTCTGCAACAGATTGAAAAACATGACGTTAATTTTGGTTAGTGAATGGAAACGAAGATTGAAGGTTAAGCACGCCATAATCGCAAAATCCATGGGGAGGAAAAACAATTGATAAAATAATTTCAAATAATATTCTAACCAAATTTTATTTGAAACAGCCAACGCAATCCCATTATCGAGTGAAGCTGGCCAAAGTTACCACTCAGCCTCGCTTTGGCAACCTCCTTCTTATCCCCACCACCAAATAAGTGTTTTCACTTCATCGCAAAACTAAGTAGATATTGGCCATAAGTGTTGTGTAAACAGACAGACAGAGAAATAAACAAACCAAATGTATATTCTTCGGGCTAAAACTCTCTTCAAAATGTCGGAAAAAACAACAAAAATGAAAAGTCCTAAGTTCGTATTTTGAGATAAAGAAAAACCACAAATATGGTAGTAATGGTAGCAGATCTGTAGAGATGATGTCATCGGTGACAGAAAAGGAAGCCCGGTAAGGTCACGATGTGTTAATGCTGGCCAGGGTGGTGTAAGGTTGTAAGCAACTACCATGCTCCATCAGCAGCTATGGTATCTGTTCTTGACAATATCTCTGGGCCAAACATAACCGCAGGCCTCTCGCTTCAAACAACTAAGTTTTCCTCTCTTACCGAACTTCTGTCTGTGCCTAAGATGTTCATTATGCCTTCGAATTGGTTCTTCGTTATTGCAGAAATTAACAAGAACCCTTAAAGTGGCACTATCACCGATTGAAAAGCGAATGAAAATACCATGGCGCCATCTAGCTGCGGCATTATTGTTAACCTTTACAGCTTGCTTACAGGTACACGAGGACGTACCAAGTTTTCAGTGAATAATAAAGGAGGTCGTGGTTTGTTTGTTTCGTTAAAATAAATGCCGTTGTGCATTCTTTCACTTGGTGCAAACAAGTGCTAGATAGTACAAAATAGCGCTAAATGTTGCCAGATTTCGTTTACGTTTAATCACTGATAGTGCCACTTTAAGATTCTGTAATATACGTAGGATCCAGCTGATCATACATAATCTTGCACGATCTTTGTCACTAAAAGACATTACAAGATCTTGGTTATGGCTACAGTATCCAAGAGTGGCACAATGTGCAACAAAAATAAGTGAAGGATAAAATGCAAAACACACAAGCATGCTAATAAAACAGTCTTACTCTTATATCCCTGAGGCTTGGGCAACAAATTCTTGCAGATCAAGCTAAAAGTGAGTAATTTGGTACACAAGTCATTCTCAGCAGCTTAAATTGGATCAACCACGGAACCCCCATGATATACCACACTCTCATAAGGACCCACAGTGCCTCCATGTGGCCCCCTCATTGACGTTTGGTCAAGAAATGTATGAAAATCGAGCTAAAAACATTAAATTCGGTACAGAAGTCTTTCTTAGCAGTACAAATCGAACCAACCATGGATTCCCATGAAATACCTTAAGGGCTCCCATCACCACCACCCCCCAACATCCCCCTGCGTCCCTTCCCAGAGGCTTGGGCAGGAATTTCTTGCCGATCAAGCTGAAAACATGAAATCTGGTACACAATTCATTCTTTGCAGCTTAAATCGAATCAGCCATGGAACCCCAATCATATACCCTCCACGGACTCCAGCGCTCCTCTGTACCTTCTCCCTGAAGCTTCATTAATAAATTCTTGCAAATCGAGCTAAAAGCTTGAAATATGGGACACAAGTCATTTTTAGCAGTACAATTCGAACCAGCCATGGAACCCGCATGAAATACCCCCAAAGGGCTCCTGGTGCGTCCCTCCGTGTCTATCCCCAATGGCTTGACCAACAAATTCTTGTAAATCAAGCCAAATACATGAAATCTGTTACAAAAGTCATTCTTAGCATATCAAATAAACCATCCATGAAACCCCATGAAATACCCCAAAGAGCCCCACAGGGCACCCCTGTGTCCCATCCCTGGTGCTTGACCAACAAATTATTGCAGTTCGAGATAAAAGCTTGAATTGCGGCACACAAGTTATTTTTAGCAGTACACATCGAACCAGCCATGAAATATCCCCCAAGGCTCTCCGCAGGCTTTCCCCACCTACCAGAGTTTCACCAATAAATTTTTGCAGATCGACCTAAAAGCTTGAAATTTGGTACACACGTCATTCGTATTAGTACAAATCGAACTAGTTATGGAACCCCGTCGATATACTCTCCAAGGCACTCCAATCCCACCCTTCCTCCCTCCCTCCCTGAGGCCTGGTCAACATAAAAGAATGAAATTTGGTACACAAGTCATTGTTAGCAGTACAAATCAAACTAGATACTAGTTTTGATCATACTACAAGCAAGCATTGCGGAACACCAGTCAATCTTAGCAGTATAAATCGAACCGGCCATGGATACCCACAAAATAACACAAAAGCTTCCCCAAGCATCCCCCGTTGTATACTCCTATGAAGTGTAGATGACCAACAAATTCTTGATGAACGGACTAAAAACACGCATTGTTGCAGTAGAAGTCGAACTACATACGGAACCCCACGACCAATAGATTCTAGTTTGCTTTGTACTGCTAAGAATGACTTGTTTACCAATTCATGTTTTAGCACGATCAGCAATAACAGGAAACAGGGCACAGGAAAGTGCCTTAGGCGGTATATCTGAGGTTTTGATAGCTAATAAATACTATTTATAAGCTAAGAATTGATTTGTGTACCAAATTTCATGGCTTTTAGCTCGACGTGCATGATTAGCCAAACTTCTGGCCCATAACCGCTGTACTACACCTGGAGATCGAACCAATGAACCGATGCTCAAGTTTTATAACTTAAAACGTTGGTATGAAGAAGGCCTAGGGCCTTTCGAACGCTGTGTGACTACAATTGTTGTTGTTGTCTTGTTGGGTAAAATAATTTGCTCTCACCTAGAGATAGAACCGAAAACCTATTCTCAATTTTTACAGCTTAAAATTTAGTATTAAAAAGCGTCTCTTATAACAATTATTTCAACGTGATTATAATATTCTTTTCATTGTTATTCTTGCTGGAATAAGAAAAAAATGATAGACATTAGTATTAAAAAACGCTTAAGCGGATAAAATACATATAAGCCATCAGCGTCGCACTGATACGTGTAAAAAAGGCTCAAGCTTGTTTTTTGGGATGCCAGAGATTCTTTTACACACGCGACGCTGATGGCTTACATGTCTTTTTCTAATATCTGTTCCTTTGGAGCTTTTAAGTGTTTTTAAGTCTTACATCCGTATTTTTATACGCTTAAGCGTTTTTTAATAAAAATTGATTTTCTTTGTAAGTATGCTAATAATAGTAATTGTTGATCCCAGCTCATTCATCGCATTCCTTATCACGTCTGCAGTGCATCTATATCCACCCACAACCAAAACTGGTATAAGATAAGCCACCAAATTTCCAAAACGGATCGGCCTTTGAAAGTAGTAATATCATTCAACCAGTGAAAGGCCACCAAGGTTAATCCTATTAGCCAAGTTAATCGCACCTACTAATAGTTCGAAAGTTACTCGCGGTAGCAATCTTCAAGTTTTCATTTAACATCCAAAGTATTATTCAGTGCGATTAATTTCATTATTCATAGTGTATGATTTTCGCTGTTGGCTAATTTCCAATTTTCTTTAATATTATTCCAGCGATTCATGTCAATTTTTGTTTGTTTACTTTTTAGGCCGACCATTCTTGGAAACTTGGCGGCTTCTTCTATACCAGTTTTGGTTTTGGGTGGATATCACAACTTTCATGGGCCTGTGAATACAAAAAATCCCTCGGTGTAATCGTCACCACTAGCATTTTTGTCTGGAGGTATTTTATGTCTATAAATGTTCTCATTCATAATTTTTACATTGGCCATTGCCCAATTAGCCGATACATCAGCCAAATTGACACGGTTTGGTTTATTGTACGTACTTAAGTTTGTGTAATCCCATTTTTGAGCGTACTGGTTAACAAATGCTGATTTTCGTTTGCTTCGCTCACTCAATCAGCGCATCCCCCTTCAGTTGCCCCACGGTTAATTTTAATCACGCAATGAGTCAGGAATTGCTCTCTTAATCACAATTAATCTCATCTACTTCGACGATCGTTTACTTGGTGGCATCACACTAGCATATGTATAGCGTGACCATCAAACTCGGTACATTACTAAGACATACCACTTTGAAAAATTTACTTTTTTCCTACTTGACTGGACCCTGGACCCACGATCTTCATTGTAGTTCAAATTTTCCTGGCAATGATAGATTCCCAGTCACTTTTCTGTTGCAACTTCCGCAGTTTAGTTACCGTGGTGTACTCAAGTACCTTAGCAATCACATATTATAAAACTCACTGACCACATACTAGTTCACTTAATATAAAACTCAATGAACGCTATCCAATTAGTTTATTTACCATGTTGTTGAAGAAAACAGTTCAATAATTGCAAGAAGAGTTATTTTGTTAAATCTCGAGAGAATTGTTGCGGTACATAAGTACTGAAACTGTGCGAGTATTACCACAAGCATGTTATAATAGAGTGTTGGATAATAATTCAAACAATGATTACAACAATAATTTTCCATTTAAGCTGCAACTCTCATATTAGAAAAAGGCACTCCCCCGTACTACTCTTTACATCTGTAGACGTGTCTAAATACCCTATATGAATTAACATGGGAGATCTGACTTTAGCTAGTAGCAGTAGTTGCTAGCCAGTATCACAAATCAACGTTTTCTCCACGAAGGACGCCTTCCCAAACTTTAATGTTGAGGTATTCTTCGTTACTGGACCCAAGACACCTGATTCCATTGCTTTTTAAAGATTTCTACCGCATGGAGAGTTACACCAGTATGCTGAAATCATGTATAACCTCGTTACAGTTAACAGACACAGTCTGCTAGTGAGCCGCCATCTGACAACAATTACACTCTAACAGTTACGCTCTAATAATAATTAAGCTCCAACAACAATAATCATCTACTTGGTGGCGACACACTAGCGTGTGAACATCTAAAACATGTGATTTGGGTGTTTGTTTGCGTGTCTGTATCTCTACTCCTCTGGACGTAAGGACCATAAAGAGTTGAGAGTGGAAAGGTTTACTATACGTGGAAAGTGCTAGCTTTCCTCACACAATTCAAGCACCCTGATTCAGAAACGCCAATGTCTGACGACATTTTAAAAGCCGACCACATGAAACCAAACATTAATGACTACATGCCGTTTTGCTTATACTAAGGATCATGCAAAATATGTCGTCCTTATGGAGTTTTTTGTAGCCAAGTTTCTTTCTGAATAGCTTGCATGAATAGTAGACGCTTTGAAATCATAAAACAGTTTTCATGGCACTTTATCGTGTATTTGATGGTAAAAATTCAAGTTACAGTGATGAAAATAGGCACATTCGAAGCATAATGTAATTAGGCACATCGTATTTTTTTAATTGTGTAGATATTTTAATGGGTTTTATAGTCGGATGAACTCACGACATGATGAAACATGTCACTTTTTGCTGTTTTTAAGAGCTTCAGTTGTTTTTTTTTTCAAATATATTTTGTAGTATCACATTGTCCTCGTACTTATTGTCCTGGTTAAACAACATCATGTTGGTATCATTGAGGACTATACTTTAAAGGAATCATCAAGTTCTAGATAAATTATCTTGTGTTAGCGTGTCAACATCAGAAGTTATAACACTAATATCGTTAGAAACACTGTAACCCCAGTTACAGCTTCAACGAGTCGCTATTTTCAGTTAAAATTTTGAATGAAAAAAACTTCTTTCCCTCGAACCCCTTTTCGGCTGTAAATTGTAGATCCTTTACAGTGAGAATAATAAATATACCATTCCTTGGATATGACCTTTTTGGAAAGTGGGATCAATTGCGCACTCTTTGAAACGGGCAACAAACAAAATACGCTCAAAGCACGTCCCGATCAAAAGGTGAGAGATCTGACAAATAAGCAGCAAGGAAAAATCACGGCACACATTATACTGGGACCAAGATAGCCACGTTTTTAAAGAAATGAACTTCCACATATGCTTTGCATTACAATCGGCCACAATGAGAAGTCACCACCGCTGTGCCATCAATATTTCTTTCGGCACCAGCCGTAGCATCAAACAACTCATAGTCAACAACCTGAAATGGTCAGGTGGCCATCTAATTGGTATGATATTGACTCAATTTCCCGAGCGCATATGTGTTATAATACACTTTGGGTGTTTGATTTGTGAATATCGGTTTCCTCTGATTTACAGATAACCAACCTGTTTTCATGATTTAAACAACTTATTTACAGTGTTGACAATTCCTATTGGATGGTAAGATTATCTTTACTTTCATGAGTATGGAGACATCTTTGGTTCTTGTTCTTGTTGCAACTGTGTGACGGCTGAGGCTGTCATGGGCTTTGAGCAGCCGAAGATTAAACTTCAGCACAAGCTTCGACTTCGATGTCTGTGCAATCAGTAGAGATTATATAGATCTCTATTCAGAGTTAGGCGGTTATTATAACTTTTTTTGTGATAGTCATTGTTGTTTTTTTTTTGAACAGGCTTAAAAAAATAAGTCAGGGTAATTGCTGTGATAGAGTATATAACTATAAAGAATTGTTAGCTCACCTAACACCATTTTCCTGAGTGCAGCAATATCCCTTCCTCGAGTTTCCGGATTTTCGTTCAGTTCGTCTTGAGCCCGTTTCTGCAAGTTAGAACTGTCTTCGCATACTTCAGTCCACAGTTTCTGGGTAGTCGGTGAATTCTTCCTTCCCTCACTGGATGGTGTTTCCCGAGACATTCAGAAAATCTGAAAGAATGAAATAAGAAAGAAAGGCACGCATTGGAATTTTCTTCACTTCAGATCTTCCCCTTACGATCTGATTCATTAAATGAACTCAGTGCACATGTCTTGTTTTGGCAAATATACAAATCTTGTAGAACTGTAAAAGAAGAGTTGTGCCAGTAAAAGTGGTAACAGCAACAACAAAATATTTGCTTAACTAACTTTTTCAGTAAGAGAAACATTACTCATGGTGCAAGTAATGACACAAAGCAACGAACCACAGAACTGAAGATTAAAAAAACCGCGATTCCAATAGTGTCCAATATGCAACATTTCATTAATACATTAGGAATACCAACAACAATTCAAATTGTAGATATCATTCTGATTTCTTGCCAGTTCAACTCCGAATTCTGTTGCAACAGTTTACCAATATTCAAAAATCATTCACCAGTTTCAACAAACGAATTATGGCTTCATAACATTAGTTGTTACATCAGTAAATAAATAATCGCAAGAGCTACATAGCTTTAGGACGGCCAGAGACTGAGTTAACCTCCTAAATAAAGGTGCTACGGGCCTTCTCGTTAATTACTATTTCAGAAGGCAGTTAGAGCATCCTTTAGTTGATTTAGGATTACCCCCTTTGCTGAGAAAATGATTTTGTGTGTTGACCTAGATATCTAAGATTACTTTGTGAATACTCTGTAACGCAAAATTAACAAGAAATGTATACAGAACTGCGCACAAGTACAAGTCTAACTGCATGCGATGCCATTCATTAATATAAATGAAGGATAAAAGCACCGAAATGTGATTTGAATGAATAAAAACCCTTTAAGGTGCAACATGTGTACAATAGTTTCGCAACGTTTCGGGTCTGTACGCGACCCTTTTTCAAGCGCAAAATAAAAAATTTAAAATTTTTGGAGTAGAAACTCAATTCATATTAAAAAATACACAAGAAACAAAATCCAACCAACACCAACGAAACACAAAGCACCAGAAAGACCTGAGACTGGTTAAAAAAAAACTTTTTAATTTTTTATTTTACGCTTGATAAAAGGTCGCATACGGACCCAAAACGTTGCGAAAAATATTGTATACATGTTGCACCTTACAGGCTTTTTATTCCTTCAAATTCATTCATATAAACACATTCGTGGGGGAACATTATGCAGGTACTATCTTTATGTCCCTCTCCAACCCTTGATAATACATATTATCGTATTAATTGCTGATATATTTTGACTATTTATCTTGTATTTCAAAACAGAAGATGACTCGCTTGAACTCATTTAAAAACATCAGTTTACAAAAAAACCTATTTGGGAAAAAAGCATAAAATTATTAGTTTCAAAATCCATCGGGTGTCATTTTCTGCCACGCGCTTCAGCTATGCACTTGTCGTATTAAGTTTACAAACTTTCCGTCTAGTACAAGTCTGAATGACGGAGCCCGTTGGGCATTGAAATTGTTCAAATTTATGTTTCATTTTCCAACTATGTTTTTTTTTTAAATGACCTTTTTAAAACGAGAATTGTGATCAAGGCAAGCGCTTTTGTTGTTAATTATTTTATTCTGGCCACCACCTACTCTAATTATGATGTTTACCTTGTCTTATGTGGCAAGAAATGTTTTCACCTGCTCTTCGGATGTCTTTCCGTTGCAGACAGTTAAGACAAGAAAAAAACTCCGATGTTAAGGACACACAGCGTAAGGAATATTGGTTAAAAAAGATGGCTGTTTCCTAGTACGCCTGACGCTATGTAACCATTAAAACTAGAGCTTCTGGCCACCAGAAGTTGGAGGCTTTGGGCGTTTTATTGAACAGGTGTAGACCGATACAATTTCGTGAATCTCTTCATAAACACATGTGGGCTTACGCATTTTGTAACCAGGAATGTATGACATAGCACAAGCAATCTTGTAGCAAGCTGAGCTGTGTGATGAGGTATTACTTACTGCAAAATAGCTTAATACGCGAGACTTGTACGTGAGGATTATCAATGCCAGAGTCAGAACTTCACGAAGTTTGACGTAATGAACACGGCTTTGATTAATTTGAAATTTATAAAAAAAAAAAATATCAAAAAGGTAGGGAAAAATTTTAACCTATTTTCAATTGTACTAGGAGCAGCTTTTTACAATAAACCTCAAGTTTACAATAAAGACATTTGCTAAATAAAGGGTGTGATGTACGCCATTTTAAACTGTTGACCTGGTACAAAAGTTTAACTGGTTTCACGTTTTCAATACAAGTTCTGTTGCTTCACAGAAGGCATATTGACTTACCTTGTATACCACAACACTTCCACTAAACAGTGTACATTCGGGAATGAACAAGCTGCATACTTTTAGAATGTGGGCGATAAATAGCGTAGAGATCAACTATGTACCAGTATCCATCCCTTGTCGATAGTAACTGTTTGATGCGATATGTGGAATTAACTATCGAAAGGAAGTGTACGTTGGAATTTTTATTTGTATAACGCGAGAGCTATTTTTTTAAATATAAATATTTTATTTATG
This sequence comes from Lithobius niger, assembly GCA_023313725.1. Taxonomy (NCBI): domain Eukaryota; kingdom Metazoa; phylum Arthropoda; class Chilopoda; order Lithobiomorpha; family Lithobiidae; genus Lithobius; species Lithobius niger. Next base: position 35,758 of record JAHWFP010228515.1, read on the forward strand.
CCCTCTATCACACGCAGGTAACCCTGAAACATTTCTGTTGAGTACAGAAAGCTTGCCTGGTTACTCAAGTAGAACTTAGTACAGGTAGTCGACTTCTAAATTTACAGCTTATTTTTTTATTATTATTTTTCTTGAAAACATTTGTTCAGAAAAAAAAAGAAAAAAAATAGCCTTTCACTGCATTAAACGGTAGAAGGTTCTTGTTTCATGACAGCTGGAAAATAGGAACAAGTTCCTTGTGGTGTAATTGCATTCCTTGTTTTGATCTCATATTTGTAATTAATGCGTAGTTTTCAGCATGGTTTTATTATTTTGCTTGAGAAAGTTGTTGAACAAAACACCTAAGTGTTTCTTTTTACTGTGTCTGGCTGCATCGAAGCTAATGAAATTCCTTTTGGTGCAATGATATGGCATGTTTTGATATTACTTTTTTAAAATTAAGACGTAGCTTTAAGTTGAGTTTTATTGTTTTTCTTGAAAACGTTACAGAATGGAACATCGAAACTTACCCATTTACTGTCTTTGAACTGTAGCATTGTCAGCTTTAACGAACCTTGAAACTTGAACATGGATTGAAATTTCTTGTGGCTTTAATTGACAAGTGCGTTTCAATGAAAAGCATAGAAAAAAAACAAGTCCGAGGAGACAAGTAAAGAAATCAACCATAAAACAAGCTACATGGAACAATTTGAAGTTACCGTTCTGATTGTTTCAATGTCCCCGCCTAGTTCAAGAACTTAGGTATACTTTCGTTACATTATACGATAATTACAGCTTATGCGTGAATAAGTTTTCAGTCTTAGGGCTCGTTTATGCAACGAGACCTTCTCGCTCGCCAAAAGCTATTTGCTAGGCAACCGTTATTTCCCGTTTCCATTAAATTACTGCGGTAATAGGCAACAAACTAAATGTATTATAAATAACAACACGGACAAAGAACAAAGTGCAACAGTAATTTTCAACATTGCTACAAAATTGTTGCCATTTCACGCGATTTCCCAAATTTGCTATTCTCGCTGAAAAAAACAGCTCCTAGCAGTGATCAAACGACGGTAGAATAAACAGCTGCTCGCAGCGAGAACTCAAAATCCAACATGGCGTTCATTTCGGAGTTATCGATTCGAAGACAAACCTTCGAATGCCGGTATTCAGGAATGTGTCCGTCGTCGTGTACTGCAGTAAAAATTGTTTTCTTGTTGTCATAAATAGACGCTGTCATGTTGCAAGCATCGTATGTCGTGACGCGAGGCACGAGGAGAAAATTTGCGTCCGCGTTGTTGACATGGTTACTACGTATAGACAACTTGAAAGCCGCATTCTCCGGCAAAGGCGAGAAGCAGCCAGCAGATTTAGTATTGACCAAGTAAAAGCTAGTAAGCGAGAAAATTGTCCTTGCGTAAACGCGCCCTTATTCCGTAAAAAAAAATTGTCTTTCTGTAAATGGGTTGAGGAATTACTACATCTAGTTACAAAAAATTGCATCTGTAAGTGACTCAAAAATATTCCGGAATTCCAACTTTGCATAATCTCGCAAAGTAACTTACTCGTTCAGTAGCTTCTACTTCCGATTCCTAAATTCGATGGTTGCTTCTTGCCTTGTACGTATTATTTTGCTTCTGCCTACAGTGAGTAAACATGACGAGTAATCGTAAAGTGATGGCGGTATCGGGGCAGATTTCAAGCGAGATTTCAAAGCAGGGTTCAAGTCCACTACAAAGAATCTGTCGATTCATGACAACAAGAATATCTGTTGTAGGAGAAACTGACGGCCAGCTTTCTAAATGCCACCATTTTTTGGTTCGTTTACCATTTGACAAACCCATGGCTGGCGCCATGTTGAAAGTTGAATTCTGCATAACACACACAATCTCGTAAAAAATGGTGGCCTGATTTCACGTGGCAATTGCAGATTTTTAATGATGACTAGCGGAGTCGCTCGCTTCGCTCGCTCATTCCGCGTCGTCTCGCTGTGCTCGAGGAGATTTCTAGCTGCAACACTTACGATACAGACAGACCTTCCACATAAAAAACGATCAAGCAAATTATAAGAGTGTAGAATGCGATATCGGTTATTAAGAGGTCAATTTTATTTTTTACGTCCAAGGAGTCAAGCAAAAAGATAAAGCAATTTATCGGAAAAGTTCTGTTTCGCTTCGCTCACTCAATCAGCACAAACATTTCCCCAGATAAGTGACAGAATCAATGTAACCACCATGAACCACACATCACTTGTAATTTGTGTTAGTATACACTTTATATGGGTTTTCTTGTTTTACTTATTTTAAGAATATTGTTCTTTTAATCCTGCTCAGTACAGATTTTTCCATGGGCGTCTTATCACTTCACTTTCTGATGATCCCTCACTTGGAGAAACATCTGCAGAACGTCAGATGTAATCTCCAACGAAGGTGAGATATGAAATATTGCGAGAGCAAAGCGAGACACACATCATTGAATAGTTTTGGTTTACGTGGAAATCCCTCGCTTTGCTCGCTCAATCCATGCATTGCCGTGCTTCAGAATCCAAGAAAATGAGGCCCTTTCAAAACCAGATCTGTGGGTCTATTTTTTTCAATGCATCAAGTCATTTGATAAACATTCAGTTCCACCCATCCTTTCTTCCTTCCACCCTTCCTTCTATCCATCCTATTTTCCATCCTTCCATCCTACCTACCACCCATTCCTCCTTCCATCTATCCATCCTTCCTTCTATCCTTCCATCCATTCATCCATCCATCCATCCTTCCTTCCTTCTGTCTTTCCATCCTTTCAT
>JAHWFP010228515.1:43530-54669 GCA_023313725.1 Lithobius niger
ATACGTCGAGGGGGCGAAGCCCCCGAGACGATTTGCATGTCGAGCGGCCAAATCATCGCAGCCGGGGTTTAAAAATCGATAACCAATAGTTCTTTTAATAAATAACATATTTATATCAAGTATTTATATCTAGTATTTAATTAAAACGTGTTTGTGTTTTGTGAAAAAGACTGAAGGTCATTCCATTTTAGTTTACTGAGGGTGGAGTGGTTGGTAGAAGGACGAATCGTTTGCGTCCGTTTGTGGGGGAGTGGGCAGGAATGATAGCAGGAATTGTTTCGCCGTATTTCACGCTAGCTAGGTCGCTTGTGTTTTCGAAGCTTTTCGGAGTGATAGAACTTCGATAAAAGGCTGCAGGGATAGAATGACATTCTAGGAAGGTATGTAATTCATTTTGAGCGTTTGTAGTTTGAGAATTGTTTAAAAACTAGGTAATAGGGTAGCGATATGAATGAAGGTCATTGCATTTTAGTTTGCGGAGGGAGGGGGAGGGGGGAGTTAACGCAGCGTGAATGGCTTAGATATTGGCCAGACGTATAAGAGTTTGCAGGGATGGGATTTCATTCCTTTTAAGTAATTAAGTTTTCTGCGCTTTTATTGCGTTACGTTTTTTTTTTCACGATGTATTTGGTCGTTGGTGTGTGTTCCCGGTCGCGTGATCCGGCAGTGTCAAAAGTGTGCGTTATTGGCAAAAGTGTTGGTTATCGGCAAAAGTGTGAGGTAACTTGATAACCCACACTTTTTGCGATGACGCACACTTCCGGTGTTGGTTAACGGGATTTAACCAACGGAAATTTAGCATGGCGTTGAGTTAGCGTGATGTCACAGCCATGGTATAAATGTTATTAACGAAACGGAAATTAGCTGTACATATTAGTATCACACAAAAAACACAATGAACTGAATAATGTGAATAACTAAGAAAGCGAAGTGAGTAACTATTATGACGAAAAGATTCACGTGCCGTCGGGAATCCACATATTAAACCCGGGTTTTTGAATTGGTACTCCAAAGTACTGGACACTTACCTAACGCAACACTATCATAATAGCTGCTAACTCGTCATATGCATTAACGCCAGTACCCAATAAACTAACGACTTGGGTTGCCTGAACTCCACGCTTTCAACTCTGGACATGCATTGCGCCATGAGTGGAGTGGAAAAAACTGTTTTTCGGAATTCCCAATAGCCTGGGTGTTGAAAAGTTGTCTCTTAGCGCCACTACCACACATAAAAAGTTTCATTACTGTGAGGTGATGTCTTGTGGTGCCACAAGGGACTTAAGTTTAGCTTTGTTTAACATAGGCGAACTAGCTTAAAAATGGGGAGGGGGAAATATTTTAACTGCTTTAAAATTTAATTTTAATATTATCTCATTTGATGCTCACAGAGTGGATGGAAGGTAACTATAATTGCAAGAAATATTTTTCTTTCACGATAATAATTATGCACTGAATTATGGGCTAAAATAGGCTAAAACACCATTTTTGGCCATTTTCAATGTCAAACTACATCCACATTTTTTAAACAAAATTTAAATTCATTGTGAATCTGGCATATTTGTAGATGGTTCTTGAGAGCATGAAACGAGATAATGTTAAAATTTAATTTTAAACCTGCTAAATAATAATTTTTTTATTTTTTTAGCATTTCCTCCTACGTTAACCAATGCTAAACTTGAAGCCCCTTGTGGCACCACAAGATATCACCTCAGAATGATGAAATTTTTTAAGTGTGATAGTCGTGCTAAGAGGCAACTTTTCCACATCCTGGCTATTGGGAATTCAGAAATATTTTTTTTTCACTCCACCCTATTGCACACACTAGGTACAACGCAGTTAAAGAAATGGAAATTAGATGTAGATATTAGTATTAACTGAACAATGCAGTGGAGCCAATATTGTGAACACTAAAGAATGAACTTTAACGTTTGAACAGTTAAGGTTCACAAGATAGCAGCAATTATGGCGATAAAATTTACGTTGGACTGTGCGTCCCAGTATTTAACCCAGGTGTTTGTTTTGGGCCTCCAATACACTAGATAGACCATTATACTAAATAGACGCTTGTCCTAACTACTGCTAACTTGCCATATCAATATTAACGTCAGTATCAAACAGTCTGACATTAACACTGCGTTTATTCATTTAATAATAATATTTAGAGCCAACATCTGTTTCTTTAACCTTGGTGTAGAGTGTGTTGTTTATCGAGGAGTGGAGAACTGGAGGTCAAGCACCACCTGGCTTCAGTTTGTTGTGTATTGGTGTAAATTCAAATCAAACGTTAGCAACACTCGTGACAGTGCCGAAGTGGCATAATGGTCTACTGCACTGGAAACCCACCCAAAGAGCGAAGTTCAATTCCTGGACTCGTAATATTATGTTCAAATTTTCGTTGTAATGTCTGTTCACTAGTTATTCTTAGCGGTTCACAGTTTTGGTACCATTGCGTTTCAACAATTAATAATAAGATTTACAGTTAATTCCAGGTTCATTAACACAATGTCAAAGTGTCACACAAAAAACCACACATACTTCAGCCACACTAAGAGGGATAGGTAATCTTAAGAGACATATTGATTTCATACGTCTTATTTGTTGCCTGTATGTAGATTGACTCTGGCTTGAGACACGCTTGTGTCCTCTGGCCTATGTGTGGCCTGTGGGATCATAGGTGTTTGGCCCATGGCACGTGTGTGGCTTGTGACCTGTGGAAGACGTGTGGTATACAACCTCTGGAATTATTTCGGTACCCGTCTTGTCGTTGGCATCCAATAGTGCTGAACAAAAATGGCATGGGGAAAAACACTTGGACACTTGCGAAATTAAATCACATAGATTTTAAGTAAAGCTTACGTATGCTTAAATTGAATGCCCACTACCAGTCAATGTCAAAAATTTTAAGTACTTTGATGAAAGTAGTGCTTCATGAAAATAACACTTGCATAAAAGAGAAAAAAAACCTCCCTGATGTAAGTTTCTCTTCACGTTTTGTTCAGATCCCTCATCCCGAACTTCAATTGCTTTTCAGCTATAAAATCTAATTTGCACCAAATTTGTTGAATTTTCTTTCATTGAGTAATTGAGGGCTTTCTGACTTTCTGTATTCTACAGGTAGTTGGAATCCGAGGATTAGCACAGCTAAAAATCAACTTACTCTCATTCACATGGTTATGGATGCTGCCATAGAAGTAGAAACAGCTCAAGTAAATGGAATCGTTATAATAATTGATTTAAAACATTTTGGCTTGGTTCAAGCAATACATGGAACGCCTAATACTGTAAAAAGATCAGTTGACCTCTTTCTTGTAAGTGCTTATTTTGTATTGGTATTAGTTACGTTTGCAGAGTTTTAAGATTTTTTTTGTATTTTCTATTACTAACTGAACGAGTGCAGGTTGACGGTTTACTGTTAAGGTCAGCCTGAGCGCAAGCTATATGTTCTGTTCTTTGAGGAAGGGCAACCGACGATTTTTCACCATCACCATAAAATCGGTATTTTTACGACTGAGAACTGCTGCTTTCCCCCATCCCCCAAAGCCAACGTGTAAGAATAGTGCAGGCGTAGCCACAAGGCAATTCTACTCTCGTTTTTCATTGTAGATCGACCTGGGCCATCCCTAAGCAATACAGTAGTTACGAACAGACAAGGCCTGAAGGACTAAGGAGAAAGTAACAAACCAAGTGCACATCATTCCTAACGCTGCGGTGTTAACTGCTTTGCATTTCCATACGTATTACGCAACCCTTCTCGGGATAAAGTCCCCACCTTAAAACAAAAAGTTATGGGTTATGCAATTTCAGCGAGCATACGTTGGAAACGTAGTGACCAATTTCCATCTCTGAAACCCGCCATGAGCACATTATGTATTTTACAGTAGCAAACCCTGCTACAATATTTCAGGAATAAATTGGCCATCGAAAAATACCATTTTCAGGGTGCATCTATAAATTACGTAACCCTTATTTTCGCCTCTATTATCCCTTTCCCTCTAGTTACAAGGTCTGATTGCTGATTGTGAAAGGTGTCCCGCACTGGTGGTTATAGCAGATCATGATCCACAGTTCTTTTGTTGTGGGATGCGCCGGCACTTCTGGTGTGTCTGTGCGAGCATTGCCTGTGTGGCCAGCGAACCCAGGAGTGAGTCAGTGAGGAGCAAGGAGAGTGAGGAAGTGAGTGGAGAAGGAGGAGGAGGCAAAGAAGCTGTACGTCCCCGCAAAAGTAAGAGTGCAGTGCCGCAGGCTGGTGACGCGTCAGCACATAAGCAGCCCGTGAGTTGTTAAGTCATTAGTGCGCCTACTGCCATTCCGGGGCCGAGTACCATGCTAGTGTAGGTCTCATCTCTGTTAGGGCTAAATGCGAGTCGGGATTCGGAAGTGGTGAATGATTCTGTTGATGTCGGTGTCAGCAATGCTCGATCTTATTCTGGCACAGATGGAAAAGGTTTTACACCCTCTGAGAAGAAAAAGAAGCATGGGAAATGTCATCGGGACTGAGATAAGGCTACAGGTGACCTGCAGTTTGGAAATTAACGGTACCTTCCTAAACGACCAAACAGAGCAAACCAAACGCACCACTGTTGGTGACAGTTTGGCTCATTCCCTGCTAATATCCGTGTTGATTCGGCTTGATTGACGTCAACGTCGTCAGCGATGAATCTGTTTCGTCAAAACTGTTATGTCGCACATGCTCAAACCTCCACCCCAGCAAACCACCTCCCTGAGATAGTTCGAAATTTGGCATTGCTCTCGCCTGGTCACATCTGTTAGCCAATCCTGGTCAAATCCAATAGCATGGGAGAGGAAGAGAATGGTTACGGTATAGTGCACAGCTTGATCTTGGTCCTGCTCTCTCTTTCGTGTCTAAAGTTTTTTTGATTGGCTCTTGGAATTCCAGAGGCATGCGTGGCAAATTTTTGGAAGTAGAAAAATTACTGCAACACAGTGATATCCCGGGCGTTCAGGAAACTAGCTTGATAGGAGACTGTAGAACGTCCTCTTTCCAGATGGATTTTATTTCGTCTGGATGGGGATGGGTATCTTTTTGAAATGGTCTGTCCCGTATGTCGTGCACGTGATTGCTCCTCCGCTTCTGTGTCTGGAAGCATGTGCGGTTAGAGTTTGGATGCTTGGGAGTTGGGTAACTCTGGTATCTCCGACTGCTGTGCGTGGACTGCTTGGTTACATCAGTTTTCTCCACCTTACATGGTCTGTGGTGACTTCAATGCCCACCACCATGACTGGGGGTCAGTCCGCTCTGATACCAGGGGGTGTAAACTTGCCAGCACCATTGAAGCAGCTGGATTGGATGTGATTCAGAACGGCACAACGACCTTCTCGCAGTTGCAGAGTGGTTCCATACACTTCGGGACTTGAAAAGAGTTTTTGGTTTTCTGTGTCTGATGACCGGTGGGGCATTGATCACTATCCTGTGATTCTGCATCCTCTTGGTCATTCTGAGCAGCACATGGTGCGTTATCGTAAGAGACCCCGTGCCTCCAACGAGCTTTTCAGTCAGTGGATCACTACTCATGTCACCAGGCTACCTGCCGGCAGGCCTCTTCTGTCCAAGGTTTACTCAGTTTGGTGAACGCCTGTGTGCACCTCCACTGTTTGCAACAGGAGGCGTGCTTACAGGCACTGGAAGAGATACCCAGATGATGAGAGTTGGTTTACATATCAAAGCATCGGTCGGGAGTCTGAGTTCCTGATTCGTGCAGAGCGTTAGTCCTATCCGGGCAGGATTTGTGCAAGATTTGCGTCGCTTGGTCACGCCTGGAGCATTCTGGACCAGAGGTGCTCTAGGTCTTCTCGGTTCTGGAGGTACGATCTGGATGACCCGGACCACTCCATCCTTAGGGGCGAGACAATGGCGGATGCCTTCAACAACCGGTTTATGAGTGTATACGCCCTGCCATTGGGCCTCCCACCACCATCCTCAGATACTCTTGTTGCTTCAGAAGCTGCTACTGACCTTCCGTGGGACCACTCACAGTACACAGTTGCTCTGCTAGGCTGCAAGAAGGACGGTGCCCTGGCATTGATGGAGTTTCCTATGGCAATTTGTATAAACTGGAGCAAGATGTCTACTGGGATTTTGTTGTTCTGTTTCAGTCTCTTCTGATGAGGGCTCTCTCCCCGACTCGTGGCTCTACACCATCATTGTTCCGGTTCACAAAACAGGGACAGTGAGGTCCAACCTGGTCAACAACCATCCTATTTTGCTTCTTTCAGACCTCCATAAGGTTTATGACTGCATGCTCATCAAGCACCTCGAGTGGCACCTGGAGTATAACAATGGGAGCAAGGCAATTGTAGTACTCCAGGTGCCACTCAGGATGCTTTAAATAAATAGACATAAATTGCTGGAAATAATAGTAAGGAAAATTGAAAATAAGCCAACAGCGAAAATCATACACTAGAAATAACGTAGATCAGTAAGCCACCTTTATGCACTTACGTTTCGTCGGAGTGGCGTGACCCGGATGTGAACCGGCTACCCAGTTCGCCCCAAAATCACTTGCATAGGGCCTTAATCGCTATGGCCACATCCTCCACTGGCATCCTCCGTGGCAATAGCGATTAAGGCGCTATGCAAGTGATTTGGGGGCGAACTGGGTAGCCGGTTCGAATCCGGGTCATGCCACTCCGACGAAACGTAAGTGCATAAAGGTGGCTTACTGATCTACGTTATTTCTAGTATGATTTTCGCTGTTGGCTTATTTTCAATTTTCCTTTTTCTTTGCTCAGGATGCTGTCATGTATCCCTTGTCTGGGATTCATGAAGCCTGGGCACATGGTCTTACGGTCGTGGCAGTCTTTCTGGACATTAAGGCTGCCTACGATATGGTTAGTGTTGACTGGGACCAATTTAGCATGGTGAAGATGGGCGTTGGCCCAAAACTGGTTAGTGCTATTGTTCCTCTGCTTGGTAGTCGGAAGTTTGTTACGAAAGTTTATGGGTTATGGTCCTGTGAAGCCACATCTGATCGGGGGCCTGAGTCCATTGTTGTGTGCCATTGCTATCAATGACGTTCTGCTCGAGATGGGTGAGCCATCGAACATAGTTTGCTATGCTGATAACATAGCCCTGTGGTTCGCGGGCAACGATTCTGTCGAGTACTGTGAATGTGCCCAAGCCACCACCGTTCGTGTCTCCTCCTGCCTTAGTGAAAGGGGGCTGTTCCTGGCTCCCACCAAGATGGAACTGGCTGTTTTTAATCAGGTCAGCGGTTAAGGAATCAGGCCCCAATGACCATTGCAGTAGATGGCTCGGTTGTTACTCAGAATTCCTCTGTCAAGTATCTTGGTATCGTTTTGGATGAACGATTGGAGTGGACCCTGCATGTTAAACTACTGAATAGTAGGCTTCGGGCCCGTTCTTTAATCCTGAAGCGGCTTGCAGTAATTGATGGGAGTCAGCAGAGGGTCATTCATAGCAATTATTCGGGCTTTCCTCGACTATCACCTGCCGTTTTTGAGTCTTTATAAACGCCATATTTGGTCCCTTCAGGTATCGTTAATCTTTGTCACCGTGTGGTGTTTAGCTGCCTAATTTCCACTCCGGCCCAGGCCCTCTGGATGGAGTTTTGCGAGTTGCTACTTCACTATTGCTCAGACGAGCCTCTCGGTGCACTATGCATAAGGTACATCAGCCGGGGCAGGGAAGACCCTATGGGAAGGGCCATTGTTGACTACTGTGGTCTGGGTTCAGTTGCTCTTGGTGCCCTTGGGGCACCTGGCCGTGGGACCCTACTTCTTCAGGGCCTGTCCTCTTTCAGGCCGTTGGAAGTTTCCTGCACTAGCCTGTCTGTTCATGGACCTGGTGTCCGGGTTTGATGTAAGCCTTTGACAATTTCCACGGATTGTGCTGTGTTCTATGATGCGTCCTTTCATCGTGTGACGTGGTCAGGTGGTGTGGGTGTGGCAGTTCCTACCCTAGGACAGGAACCGCCCCACCCACACCACCTGGCCAAGCTGAAGGTTTTTCTTGGCCGTTGCCTCGAGTCAGTGTCCTCTAGTACTGAGTATGAGCTGTGTACGATCTCTGTAGTTTTAGACGTGGCCCTGGTCTTGGCTCTTCCGACCTTCACTGTCTTCTCTGACTGTCAGTCGGCTGTGAGTCTCCTTCACCGGGTGCTAGCCACCTTGGACCTTCGTACCCCTTGGTCTACTAAATCTGTTGGAAGGTGTGGCTGGTGTACCAGCACGGGCTGGTGTCTCTCCGGCGGGTCAGGGGGCATGCCGGTATCTCTTGCAATCAACAAGCTGACGTTCTGGCGAAGCATGCAGCCAGCTGTGGCACTGAGCAGCTCTGTGTAGTCACGGCAGAATAGGCTAAGAGGCCGTTCCTCCATGCCAGGTACTTTCAGTGGAATGAGGAGTGGCAGACTGAGTCTTCAAGCCGCACCCTTTATGGTGTTCAGCCGCTTTGTAGTGTGTCGTCTGTTCTGTTTGGCCTTCCGTTTTGGATGGTAAGGACTGTGTCCCGCCTGCGCATTGGTCATTCGCTCCTCGGCGTTCACCGGTTCAGGTTTGGGTGGACCACCTCCCTACTCTGCCTGTTTGTGATGTGGAATAATCCTGCGAGCACTTCCTCTTCTTTTCTTGTGCTCTCCAGCCACACAGGGCTGTTCTCGCTGTTCATCCCCGTAGTCATTGAACAGTGCTTAGTCTCCCGTCTCCTTCTGGGGAAGCCGCTTCCCTTCGGAGGTTGAGAGCTATTGCATACTTCACCAGTTCATTCAGTAGCCATTCTCTCCCTCCTCCATCCTCGATGGGTCCGATATTGGTTCGAGGGATCAAGGTTGTGGACATGTGAGTTGTTCTGCTTTCTTCCTTGGTGTAGTGATGAGTGGGTTTTTATTGGCAGTGGACACTGCGTTAGTTTTTGTTGGATTGGTGGAGAGTCTGTGTTTTTAACTTGTGTATGGGGCGTACGGCGTTAGGCCACGATCCCTGCGAGTAAATTCCAATTCCAATTCAAAAAAGATGTCCATTATAATAAACATTGTATCACTCCTCGTAACAATTCATAATGCCTCAAAGACTTCCTCATCTCTCTCCAGCGTTACGTAATTTATGGACGTTCCCTCACATCGTTTACATTCGCCTGGAGTCTGTTTACAGCAAAATATAACGATAAGTTTGTCCGTGCCTTGGGAATGTGCTCTTGGCTGCCTGAGTATGCAACGTTTAACTGGAGCAACAGAATCACGTAATCTCGAATAAGCAGTACTTCCGCGTCACAGCCACTTCTTGAGTATTCTGATGACCGAAAATACGGTTTGAACAGTTTTCTGATAAATAAAATATAATTTGGTGGTACTAAACTGTCAAACTTATCACAGCTTCATCTTATGTTATGCAACCTGATGTATTTAGTAGGCTCTACATACGCTTCTAAATTACACATGGTTAATGGCGAACAATTCCTATGTTTTATTTTCATTGGCTACCATTTCTGTATGTTTCAAGTGCATTCAATATTTATTTTTTACAATAACTTTATTCTTTTCTAGGACGTTTTTCCACTTCATGTCAAAGAAATTCATTGTATATTTACTCCTATCATTTTTAAAATGGTTTTTGCTGTAGTGAAATCATTTTTGAATGAAACGACTGTGGCTCTGGTAAGTTTTAGGTATAGCATAAGATTTTTTATTTGTTCTACCTCGTTATGTAAACTGTTTCGCATAAATGGACTAGTTTGAAGTAGCTAATGCTAAAATGATACGTGATCTGGACTGTGACCACCAATTATTAACAGTAGATCATTTAATTGTAGAAATCCGTTTGCTAAAAAATTGATTGTTGATGATAAAGACGCGGCCTTAAAGAGGCGGCGTTAAGTGAGAAAGCATAAGTTAGGGGCTGTAGCAGGGCGCATGGCTTTGGGCCTTGGCCCGAATAGAATAAAGTTCCATCTGGCCTCACTAGCACACATGTGTCCGTTAACTAAAATCATATTTTGTCATGTTGAAGATAAATCCCAATGCGACCAAATTCTTTCAAATTGCGGAAAATGTAAGAAAAATACGTAAGAATAGACTAAACTTGGCAGCCTTTCACTGGTTGGATGGTATCACTGCCTTCAAAGGCCAACCCTTCTTGAAACTTGTCAGCTTGTCTTATACTAGTTCTGATTTTGGGTTGGATACTGTTTAGCTAGTAGTTATTTAGTTAGTTAGTCAGTTAACCCGTTAAGTTTTCCCCATGTTATATCCCATAGACTTTCTCATTGTTCGTAGCTAGCCAAAAATTGGAAAGGCTACACAACTGAACGTTTACGCACAAATGCATGGTAATCTAAACAGTGTACTTTTGTTGATTTGGGTCTTGTAAGGGATAAAAACAAGCTTAGGAGGATTTCGAAATTCGCAAACAAGGAAATTTAATTTCGCTTCTTTTCCAAGTTGGAAGAAAATATTTCAAGCTGCAACAGCTTGATCAATCAACCATGGTCCTTTGATTTATTGTAAAAGGCTGGAAGAACTAAAAGCTGAACTGAAACGACGGGCAAAATAATCAGTAATTTATGTTTCCGTGGATTCCGTAACAATAAAAGGATGCACGTAAATTATGGTTACACAACCATAGGAACATCCACGACAAATGACCAACGTGTTTAAGATAATAACCACACAAAAAAAAAATGCTCAGCGGTGTAATGTTTTAGTAACAGTGAACTTCAGAGATTTTTGCATGGCAAAATGTGAAGGAAGAAAGCAAACGAAAAGGTCTCAATTTGGCTGCTGTAACGGCTGATTATTTGTAGACACACAACACCCAATGAAAAAAAGTAGAGATACATGTACGTCACAGGTAAAGTCCTAAGTTACATATGTCTATTAAAGTCTATACGCCCTCGCGTGCACCTGGAAACAAGCTATTAAGATTAACGATATTAGTGTCAACTAGGACAGCTCCAGTGTATGGCCGGATTATAGGTTATTGTTGTAATTTCCCGATTGCGTGAAAATACTATGCGTTCCCGTTAGCAGTCGTCCAAGCTTTCATTAGATTTAGTTACATCCAGGGCCAAGATCCCGTTAGCATGAAAATATTGTGACTGGAAAAAAACATGACGTCATCAGTACTGTGCATCTTTGTTGAAAACACAGTTTGAATCGTTAC
>JAHWFP010228516.1:0-43350 GCA_023313725.1 Lithobius niger
TTCAGGTTTTCACATTAAAATTTTCCACCCGAAAAGATGAAGAATAAAGGGTGTCAGGTGGATGGTTTTCCCTTGGTGACGAGTTAGGAAGAGATCCGATATTGACAGAGGGATGGAGTCCTCCTTATCCATTAGGTCTATGAACCATGGTGCTGCGCGTGGCTACATGGTGTTAGCAGAATGAAGCTTCTTTGCGACTGGCGGATCTTGTTTAGCACAGCCTGGAGAAAAGAAAATGGTGGAAATGAGTATGCAAACACCCCGTTCCATGAGATGGCGAGAGCGTCCTTGCATAGGACATCGAATCTGGAAAGGGGGAATACGAAGTTCGGAAATTAGTGATTGAATTTCGTAGTAAACAGGACAACCCTCGTCGCCAACTGTGATGTCCTAGGCGGGGACACACCTTAGCCCAGCGTGGGCACCAATGGTAATAAACACACGGACTACCAGAGTGTAGGCTACAGCTGATAAGACAGCGAACTTCCTGTTTACTTCTCTTTAAATACAATTATAACAGGAAGTCATGTGATGCAACTTAATACAATGTATAATTATAGAAGAGCCTATTAGTAGTTAAAGGGGTATCTTGGTAGGGTTAACATATTGACATGAAATTGATGGCTGCCATTGTGGAGCACACAAGTGACGACTCCACAGAATGGTTTCCCCCCATTTCAGGAAGAGGGCTTCACAGATTTTGAGGTCTTGCTTCCACTCTGGTGTTGAGGTTGTAGCTTCAGATTTAGTGCATTGTAAGTTTCGAAAAGTTTCTATGTTCCTACCGTCATCGAAGAAGAGTGGGTTCTTCCTCCACTTTTCACTTGAGAGACGCCGGTTATCAGTCATTACTGCATTTACTTTCCCTTGAAGAATTGGTTTCCAAGTCAGGATTGCCTCATGGGTGGCTTGGGGTTCGAGGACACTGATGTGCAGTTGTCCTACTTCTTCGTTCCATTTTCCTGACGTCTGTTGTACTTCCAGGTGAGCTCCCCAACCAGCTTTGAAGGCATTGGTGAACAGGCGAACGTTCGGAGGTGGATCATGAACAAGTACTCCTGCTTGTAGATTGGTAGGGCTCCTCCACCAGTTGATGTTCTCGAGAAGCAGATTGTGGAAAGGAATCCAGTCTTCCGAAGAAGTCAGCGGGTGCTATTTTTCTTTTCGAAACCAATGGATCGGTTTTGCAATCCGTTGTTCAAAGAGGAACCAATTCTGCAAACGAGTCGATCAGCCCTATATGTGAAGCAAGTTCTTGTGATGTCACTTTCTTTGTGTTTAAAATTCTTGTCAGATGTTTTCTGATGATTTCTATCCATTCTGGAGCGGGTCGAACTCCTGACTCAAGAATAACGGCTCTTGTGCGGAAAACCACGTTGAATAAAAGTCTTGAAACACAACTGAAGCTGTCCTTGTGGAAGAATCGGAAGCATGTTTCATTATGTTTTTGCAATCCTCCAGGATCAGGTCCTCGCCTAACTCATTTTTCAACCACACGTCGTTTTAGCTAAGTCAGTATGTGCGTTTGCCCGAATGCAGCTGCGTAGAGAAATTTGTCTTCTTTGTAATGCTGATACAGCATTATGTACGATGGAACTTTAAGAGTGGAGTCCCTCTCCATGAACTGCTGAGCAGTACAATATTCAACTGCTTCAAAAGTTTTGTATTTTCTTTTAGAAGAGTGCCCTTTCCATTGGAACGTAAAAAGGATTTCTTAATTTTCAGGTCATGTCATAGAAGGGGTTCCGATACCGAAATTGGTGTTGTTCTTTTTCGGGTTTCACTTTCATTATTGAGTAGCAGACGAAAAGAAACCTGATTGAGGCAGGTTAAGAGGAGTTGATATGACTCCACCCGAGTTAGCAATAGTATTGAGTGGTGGATCATCAGGATTTTCTTCCGGAGGGACAAGGTCTTTGCAAAACTTGAAATTTTTGAGGTTCTTGAAAACAGCACTACAAAAATATTTCCAGGGAATAAAATTCAGTCCTGCATCGAACTCGACGTGTCCTCTTTAGGTTTTCTTCTGAGAGGTAAGTGAGACGAGTGAATGCAATGGTCATCCCCACAGTCTGAAAATTCAGAGGAGCTCTACTAGGAATCAGTTTCGTAATAATCATCATTCTTTCCATCAAATTCAGCTTTCCCTCATTTCAGAGATCCGGTCAAACGAGTTTTCGTAGAAATTACATTATTATCTTTCTGCGATTCGACGACAGGGCGACTTGATGACCTGACGATTCACTAACAGTGTGACTTGACGATCTGCCAACAGAACGACTCGCCGACAATGGGACATGACAATTCACCAACATGGGGGGGGGGGGGGTTGAGGCTTAATGGGCCTAGGGCGGTTTAACGATTCACTAACAGTCTGACTTGGCAATTTGCCGACAGAGACTTGAAGATCCGTCAACAGGGAGATTGACGATTCGCCGAAAGGGAGACTTGACAAATTGCTGATTTATCAACAGAGGTTGCTTTCCACTTCTAAACTCGTTTATTTCGTTTTAAATTTTTTCCATACTTTTTTAGCAACTTCTCAATCGTTGAAGTGTCGCTTTTGTCATATTCTTCCCTCATTTTCGCATTGGCTAAATTCCGGTCGGAAAATATTTGGGAAGGGCATGTCTTACGAACATACATTGGGGGGGTCGTGTTGAAGACTTGCTGTTTTTGCTTTTACACTTTTATTTAGTTCATTTTACCTTTTTCTGCCCGCCACCGGCAATGATTTCGAGTCGGTTTAACGGGCAGATTTATTCTCTAGCAACGCCACGCCACCAGCTTTAGTGCCGTTCACGGATCGCCATGCCCCAACTCTGAAGGAGACCTCTTTTTAAGGGAATTGTACGTGAGAAAATTTTTCGTGGCACTTTCATTGTCCTTCACTTTTCCACTTTCTTTATTGTCTTTTATCTTGTTAGCATTTCTTTTAGGAGAAGAGCCATTCGTTAGTTGTGCTAATTTGGCCCATCTTAAGTTTATCAACTTCCTTATTCGTACCACAGAGGTTAGCATTCATGTCGACGGACTGCGCTGTTGTTTGGAGTAAGCATTCCAAAACCGCTTTTGATTTTTCGTTGGTAAGTTGGGATGCAAAAAAGAAAAATGTCTTCTCAAAAGGATCAAATTTATCAAACTTAGTGCCATTTCAGAACAGAATTTGGCTTTCATCACCTCCCTCCATCGTAACATTAATGCGTGTCATGGAAAATTTTAGTAGTTCTGAGACTACCAGTTGGAGGTTGCTAGGCAAAAAAGTGGAGGAATTTCTGGACAGCAAAGAATCATTTCGGCAAAGTAGCGTTCGTCTTGTCGTCTGCTATTGTTTTAGGTAACGAATCCTTAGCAATGGTTTCTTCAGAAAGGAAAACATCCGGAACAGTTAAATCCACGCTCATCTTCTCTAAGAGCGTGAGAAAACTTTGGAGCATCAGTGAGGGAGAATCAACGGGACGATGCATAATCATACCTAATATTCTTTTGGCCCGATTTTTTCCATGTCAACAAAATTTTCTTTACCGTAGCATCATCATGTAGATCACAAATATCACATTTTCTTTTAAGATGCACTTCCTGCATTTTATACATGCTGGGTTGCAGATCTCGTGAATTTTTCTACACGTGCAATCTTGAAATGTGCCAAAAGATCACGAATTTGTGCATCTTTACCCAACGTAGAGAATCGGCGACAAGCCGGTTACTATAACAATGAGTGGCACTGCGTGTTACCAACACGTGTGCCCAAAGCGATATGACTAAACTGGATGCTATGCTCACATTATAATGGAATGCGAACACAGCGATTTTAGCGGGAGATTAGCTGAACTAATTTAAATAAGATTTCAAATGGAATTTACTGATTTTAAATTTATTTCGTGCATAAAAAGCAAAAAAAGCGATTTTAACACGCACTGAAGGTTAGTATTTTCCAGATAGTAAGAAACATATGATTTTACTATAACCCAACCAGAATTGATAAAGCTGCTTTTATCCCTAGAATACCTACCAATTAAATGTATGCTTTATTGTCTGCATTAAGACGAAAATTCATGATAATTAAAAATCCTTACTTTTATTGCACCAATGTACCCGATCCAGGGACCTAAAGTGTCGCGATTGCGCAGGCTGGTGGCCATCTTGATTGTCTTGGCACACGGTCAGTGGCAACAAGGAGGGAAGGCAGGGTGGATAACTGGGTAGGTACAGCTCCATGGTCTGCCATTCATGCAGCGCGTTTTTCATAAACCTAACGTCAAGGACTGTTAACTTTAATTTCCTTTTTTTCAAGGCAAGCTTCTGATGAAAGTATTAGAACATTACACGACTTGAATCTACATCACTGTATACGATTTTTACCAAAAATTCAAGAGAACTAATACATCTGTTCTGTTTTCTGGTATTTGCATATTGTCTTCCGTTAAGTTGAACACTTTGTCGTACTAGGAGAGCTTGAATGTCAATACTTTCTACCCTTTGCCTTCTTACAGGAGATTTGCTGAGGGGGTTCTTGCATTCACGAGTACGGTCGCAGCGTACTCCTAGCGTTGGTTTCCACTTCCTTTTCTGCGACCTCTGCTAAGGGAGTTCCGTCAAAGGGTGACTCATCTTTAAAATGATCCTTTATCCTTTCGTCGACTGCTGCTGCTGCTGCTTCTTTGAAGGAGCTTGACATACAGGAGCTTGGCGCTCACAGAAGATGTAAAAAGACTAACAGTTCCACAAGAGGCACCATCGAGAATGCATCTAGAATAACACAAATCCAATAACTACAGAGCATTTTTTGAAGTGATTTTCTTGAGAGCAAGTACTGGAACATGATAGCTGTCAATGCGAAATCCAGCTTGAGCCAATGGAAGCCGTCGGACGAACGGGAATCACACAGAGGAGAGAGGTCTGAACTGAAGAGAAGCTGGTCTTCGGCGATCATCGATAAAACGATCAATGAGTGCATGGCATTTCCTTTTCTTGGAAAATGTTAGAAGAACAATTTCTTTTTCTTCTTTTTTGATTTGTTTTCTTTCTTTATTTAGATCTGTCAGAAGAAACGGGCGAATCGGAGTCCGAAAAAAGATGCACCAAAGATGGTTTAACATCGGCTGATTTAGGGAAATGAAAATAATCCTTTCCCGATGGGGCATTCCCGGGGAAGACCGGAACGAGTTTGAGCACGGGCGGCAAGTCTTGAGTTTTAAGCTGGGGACGTGGTGATTGGCATTGTCAATGCCTTTTTTAAGTTTATCCATTTTATTATCGACGTTATCGAGAATGGATTTGGAGTGATCAAGGGAAAACAAAGAAAGCATAGACATGTTAACTGGTGGGTCAAGCTTCGCATTCTCGATGTAGAGGGAAGAAGAGGTGATTGTAGCTGTGGAGGCAGCCGAGGAGTGGCTGGGGAATTGGCGCAGGTGGAATCTTGTCCGATGAAATGAGAGACCCAAACCAAACCAGCAGAGAAAGAGACATGTCGTTTGAAAGCTTCCCAGATAAGCGGGAAAGGCTTGATTGTGGTTTCGGACACAACAGACGACTTTTTCTTGGGCGTAGAAGTACTTTTCACAGCAATATTATGAAGCCGTCTTGCGCTTCTTGCTTCCCGGAGAAGAGCAAGGAGAGCCTGTGACCGATGCACAGCCCCTAGTGCGCTTCGCTTGTCTCGAAAGGCAGTCCATAGGCATCACATTTCGGGAGAATAATTGCCGGAGGAATAATTGCCGGGGGAATAATAGTCAGAAGGCTTAGAAATACGAATACACGGTCTGCACGTTCAGCAATGTTTGTGAATACCTAATTCGCAAAGTGTAAAAGAGTATAGCTTACACACCTATTTGGTGTAAAACCATGGATCTCTGACGAGGCCATGTAAGCAAAGAAAAAGCACTTCCAAAGTGTTTCAGACAGGCCCAAGCACAAATACTAGAAACATAATCAAAGGTGGGATAAAGCACAGAACGTGTTTGAAAACACATTATGAACTTCCGTAGACAACGACACAAAAACACGCCCAGACAATAAAGTTGGCCGCCAGCTAGCCAACACAGCACTTGAGCTGCCTGGATGCAGATGTCATTGGTGCAAGGAATGAACTCTTGTCGAAAATTTTTTAATGCAGACAATAATGCAAACATTCAATTGGGGTAGTATTCTGGGATATTGTTTTATATTTCAACAATCGTGCGTGGATAAATCCCTACTTCCACCATTTACCCTGCACATTAATTAAAAATGTTCTTAATAAACTAGCTCGACATACTCTGTAGTTTGAGGGTATTTTCCACAGTACCATTACTCAAAATTACTGGGAATAGTCGATAAAGAGGTTTACAAACTAGTCACAAAAAACAAAAGGATTTCAGTGCAACTTACGCAGTCGACATCTTAATGACACTACTCTGCTCAGCACGCTCAATATATCCCAAAGTAGCCAATTTGACACAGATATTTCCATGATAAAATTAAAATGCAGCCAATTTGGTGTAGATATTTCAATGAATAAAATTACACAAATATAGACTTTTTTACCTAAGATATTTTCTTGAGTAAAACTAATCTGAACCAGACAAAGCCATGTTTAAAAGTTGACCAGATACTTCAATGAATAAAATTATTTAAAGAAAAAAGTAAATTCTATAGAGATTTCCACAAATAAAATTACTTTTAGAAGTTACTTCGACTCAAGGTGTTTTCTGCACTAAAATAATTAAAAAGTTGCTAATATAACCCAAGTACTTCCATGAATTACTTCGGCAATATGATGCACTCTCGTCGTACATTCCTTAATTTTTATTCCCATTCCTTACATTTGATATAGATGGAAATCTGGAGTGATCAGCTGGCAAAATTAAGGACACAGGACACAGTTTTAACATCATGTTTTTTTTGTGAAGCCAAGCAAAGCAGAAGAGAACTTGTTTTGTTACATGTATAAACAGAAGCAATACGCAGAATCACGTTTAGATGTAACAGAAGCTCAAAGCAAGCAAACAAAAAGTATTAGAACTGCGTAAAAATGTCTAGAATTGCAAGTGTGCTCAACTATGCAGCAAAAAAGTAATGACATTAAAAAGCAGAGGGATGGGAAATTGTGTGTCATATTAGAGTCAATCTTTCCACCTGCCGTCCACGTTGAGTTCCAGTATTGCCACACGGTGGTTTCTGCTGCTGATGAGTTTACCAATGGTAACAAAGAGCAGCACAAAGAGAATACAAACGGAAACGAAGTTACTCGTTGAAGGCAGAAAATGTTTGTGTTAGGACAGAAACAGTAAAAAAAAATGTAACTTTAAAGATAAAATTAGTTTTTACTTATCCTAAAATACTTACTTTTAGTTATTGGCTTATGCTCTTTGCCCAAACCTTAAGATTCCGTATCTCCCCATGAGATGACATATCTGCTCACATCCTAGCAGGCATTGCCACCGTTTCACACTTTCATTTGACGAATTATCTGGTTCGGCGAGAGTGGGGATGGTGGGTTCACATAAAGGTAAGTATTTTAGGATAAACAGAAACTAATTTTATCTTTGAAATTCCATTTTCACTTTCATCCAAAAATACACCCCGTTAGTTATTGGCTAACTTTGTCCAAAAGGTAGGAGGTTGGTAGAGCCAGACCTGGAGGTACCTGAACAAATGATACCCTAAATCTCATACAACAAAGGCAAACACTACACACGATGCTTCACTATACTTCATCGGTACTCCTTGCCCACGCAACTGCCAGCCATAACATGCTTTTTTACGGTTGCACCTCTACCAGCCCCACGGACATCTCGCAAATAGTCGCCGACGAAGGTGTTTTTATTGCGCCATGTACGAGCTGCCACAATTTCGTCTAGGGTTACCATTGTAGCACAGGATCAAGACTATCCTAATACTCTAGTTCGTGTGTTCGCACCGAAGGATGAAGGGCCATATGATCTGCGGCAATGTCATAGGCTCTCTTGATCACCTCGCAAACCCACATTGACGATTTCATTGGGGAACCGGCAGTGCTCTGGGCCTAGTAGTCTTTCTCTAGGCTGAGGAAGAGTGGCACCTATAAAGAGCATCCTTCCCAGAAGCCAGAGGTGCAGATGAAGGTTTTTTTTTTTTTTTACCATAAGGCACGGATCGGGCACTGTAGGCTTTTCCCGCTCAGGGGTGTCACCACCAGGCCGAAAGCTCTGACGACTACCAGACCCAGGATCTCGTCTAACCGCTGGCTCTTGCACAGAACTATGGTTGGAATACAAAGGTGATGCTTTGCGAAGCATATACGACCATCCACCCTGGTGAACAATACCAGTTCGTTGACGGGATGCGGTTTCCAAAGCTATCACGAATATCGTTTTCTTTCTGGGTAAGGTTCAAAGGTGGGGCTTGTTGCAAGGGTTCACAAGGGGTCACATAAGCTTCGAAGTGCCGGAGGATGTTCCACAAACACGTCATGATAAACGCACGACACAAACGTTTGTAACAGACTATTCCTGTTGATCGGAGACAAACCAGCCTGGAAAAGCTCTTCTAGGAAATTCACCAGGCACGTCTGCGATGGGTCACCGAGTCACACAACTGTAATACCTTATTTCACTACGTCTTAGCTTGATTTTGATGTTATCGCAAAAATTACCCCCAGGTTCAATCTTTTGGTTGAGACCAAGAATCCAGTTCCACAAACAAAATATGGTAACAATAATATAAACATTTACGTATTTCACAAATTCCTAGTGGGTTAGTAAAAGTTATGTTTGCCCCTACTGGACTACCCCAGAAACTATAGCAGCTTAAATTGATTTCGAAGAGTCAAATTCTGTTGGCAAATTATTATTAGGCCTATGAAAATTAATTCCTCCTATAGGCTAATAAGTTAACTGATTAATTAGCTAATATACCTTCTCCAAAGCAAAGGATGATAAAGAGTATCCCAGAATTCCTTCTAATAAATTATCTGATATTTCACAAAATATAAAACTACCGTACCTCTGCTTCAATTACTTCCCTCCCAGCATAATTTTTTCAATTATGAATGTTTGGGCAAAGCAATCTATTTTTTTTATACAAATCCATCAAGGAGCCCAGCTTCCTTTTTCCCTGGATGAAATTAATTTAAGGAGACGAGTGCCTAAAATTCTAGTTATACTATTCCTTTCACTATGCTACTGGAATAGCGAAAAATAATTACACATAAAAGTAAATAATATTACAACACATTAATAAGTACTTCAATACGCTAATTCGTATTTTTGATTTTACTGGCATTATTTGGCGCATAATAAATTCGCAAATGAAACACAGTTAAATGCAGTGTTACGTGTAGTTTTTAGGTTATTCACGGACCAAAAACTCATTTTGTGAAATTCGCCACACAACATCAGTTGAAGTGTATAACTCATGATTTATGAAAATACTCAAACTTCAATAATGACTCGCAACTAATTTACGTTGCTGCACATTTTCGATAGTCATTAAACACCCGTTGTTATGTGTTCAAGATCAGTGGTCACGCGCACGATTTTCAAAACAAACAACTGCCGATCCGATGCAGTCGAGTGTCCAGAACGCAGGAAGCCAGATGAAGATAGTCGGCGTTTGAACACATAACGACGGGTGCTTAATGACTATCGAAAATTTGCAGCAACGTAAATTAGTTGTGAGTCATTATTGAAGTTCGAGTATTTTCATAAAACAACGTCGGTGATAACTCCAGCGCCACCACACGCCAAAACCGGAAGTTAAAGAGCGCCATAGCCAAACCGAAACCTTGCGCCTATGCCAAACCGAAACTAGCACCGTAGCAAACAAAAACGAAAGTTAAATTACATGCACAATGTAAACCATTTTTGCCATTTTACTTTATAAACCTTGATGTTTGTCTCCCTGTGGCACTGGAGCAAGCAGGCCGGCACTGGAGATGAGAAACCCGCACCCTTCTATGTTTCAGTCTCTACGCGTGTATATGAAAAATGGCCGGACCAGGATGAAGCATTTGACCCCGATCTTGGGTGGGCAGAACTGGTTTTAGAGGGAGCGGGATTGGATTCTCCTTCACTAACTGCAGCAGGTCCACAAACCAGGATGCTGTCGGCCAAAGGATGGCGGCAGGGGTCTATCACCTTTGAAAGATCATCCTGCAAACCTGGGAGGATAACATCCATTCTGTTGTAGAGACTTAGTCCTTAAGTGAGAATTTATCGGCCAGGACACTACATTTCCCCACAATGTGTCTGGGTAATAGCGTCATATGACACTAGGGACAACTTTGAAACATCCTCCATCAGGGTGCGAGAGTGGGCTTTGCCCCCTGGCCACACATATACCACTGCAATGACATTGTCCGACATGACAGCTACAGTATTATGTTTCCCTTTACAAGTGTTGACCTGGTCTTCACATTGCAGACAACAGCAATCAGTTCAAAGGTGTTGATGTGCAGACACCTTTCCCTTTCCGACCAAGTCCCTGAAGACTGTGTTTTGTAGCAGTTAAATTCGAGCTGGGGTCATTTGTCAACAACATTTTATTGAGGTCAACATCGAACTCTGCAGACGTTAAATTGGGATCAATAGAACTACAATAGGAGTCCGATGAGGCTAGATGACGTCTTTGGGACTGTTTTTTGGGCAGACTTGCGTCACGTTTTTTTTAATACTTTTGTGATTTCAGGTTCAGTGTGCTGAAGGTAAATGTCGTCCAACATCCTCTGCATGCGGCATGCTTGTCATTAGGGGTTTTATACGCAGTACACTTTTAACACGGTTAAAACATTTTTTAAAGGTTTTAGATTGGACGTTTAATAGACTAGACCAAAGCAAGCGACCGAGCCCAACGAAAAGTGAGACTGGAGGGTAATACCTTCTGGGATGTGAGCCGGGACACTACCTGATGAGGAGCTACGGAAGCTTAAGGTTTGCACGTAGAGAATCAGTAAACAATTTCAGCTAAAAACGAAAGGGAAGTATTTTTGGATGAAAGTGAAATAAAATAGCTTAGAAAGAAGTTCATTAAAGTACCAAGACAAGAAATGCTTTCGAGCTGGTGGCCTTTTGCTTAATGACTCAGGATTAGCTTTGCTTTCAGCATTATTATTTCGCCAGAACACACCGGTTATTGTTCCTCACAATTTGTTTTCACAAATGCCAGAGCAGTGTCTACATCCCAACCAAACCTATTCTATACCTTTCCAGGCACTAAATTCATGTTTACAATGGCATGCAGGTGGCTTTAAAGTCCAAATTCTGACTTCAGCTTGTAAGGCTGTCTACGACTTAATTAGCCATTACCTTGCTGCTAAACAATTTTTCCTCTCTAAGCACCATGTGTTACTAGCATCACAGCATCCACAAGCAACAAACAACATAAACACAAATAATAAGATTTGCCAGACACTTAATTTTGTCTAAAATACTGCCAAACACTTAAGATTATTTTTAATACGAAATATATGTCCCAGAAATTCTAATTGTTTTGCCTTGAACCATATAGGGGCTAACACAAATGAGGAGGTACACCATTTGACACTAAAGAGAACTACAATAGTTTGGACTGTTCCTTCAGTCAAGTTAAAATACCAGTACTGTAATTTTAAATATGGTACTATTATTGTATTTTTCAGCGAGGTTGCCATGACACCACAACAAAGAAGCAACTGCTCACGAGATTACACAACACATTAGCAGCAGGAAACTTCCAGTTTTTAGATTTCTTGCCATTTATGCAGCTTTTTTCAACAAAACTTTACTTGATATTCACAGGGGAACGTTCAATAATAATTTAGTCAAAAAGAATAGGAAAAATAGGAAATGTTGTTATGTCAACATCTTATTGACATAATTGTTTTGTATAATTTTGGCAGCTTGGCTTAAATGATTGACTGGTATCTGGAAAGGTGATAAAATAGGAAGTCCCCTATCAGACCAGTCATTCAGCGTACATTGAGAGACTACCACATCCCTGCAGCGTGCATTTTATTCCCCGCTTCTAAAATGTCCTAGTTAGATTCAAAGTCGCCCAACACAGCATTAGTCTGCTTCAAATGACGTAAAAAAAAAAATTCAACTTGCCACGATATTGAACTCTTTAATCAAATTTTTATTTGGCAAACATGTATCCTTCTAAATTTTGGAATCTAGTTTGCATTAAGGGTCATCTTTTTCATTTCCAGAGTACAAACGGCAAAGCTGTGAAACATGTTAATGTTTGTCAGCCAGCACTGCAAAAACTCACCACGGTAGAGATCACATTATTTTAATAAATATACGTTAACAGCAACGTTAGAGATCCGTTATTTTTTTCTGGTAAAATTCCATTGACGTTTACTGCGAAACTTTCTACAGAAGACAATCCCTAACTAGATACTTTTTTAATTCAGTGCTACAGTTGAATCCCTGTTGAATTTGACCTACAAAGACATTACAGATGGAATAACCTGGTATACTTATTGAAGAGCATCTAACCTGTTGGGAGAAATTTTCTTATTTTTTTTTGGCTTTCTAAATTTGTAAATCAGTCCATAGGTACTCCAATTCTGCGAATCTGAGAAAAATCCTCGATTCTGCAAACTCCACAACACTAAAGTTGGTTCATTGACCTTCTGTGCTAGCCCACATCTCAACCACACAGTGGGAAATATAACGGATCACGGAAGTTCAAAAATTTACAATTGCAGAAAACGCATGTCCCCGTTTGCTGTAGAACGTGATAAAATGTGCCCATGTTAACGCATACAGCAAACGGAGTAGTACCCCTCGTTGCCTTTTATACCACTTCTGACGTACAAATAAATAGAAACGAAACCCATCTTAGTAGGCAGCTGAAAAGCAGAAGAGAAATTAGAAAATTATGGTAAAGAAAGATTCACTACTACACTACAGGTAAACAGCCAGAACCATCCCGCAACACAAAAGTTCAAGGTCATCCTCCAGTTTTTCCATGCTATAACCACCACCATAGAAACCATCACCCAGATGAGTTAGTGCCAAAGAAATATTAGTTAGCATGAAAATGGTGTAGAAATGGTGTTAAATTGAACTGAACATTCAATAATAAAGAAAAATAATAAGACAGCAAGCATATGTTACAACTATCTGGAAGCTGACAAGACACAAAAATGAGAAAAAAAAAAAACTTCTACCTATGTGGATTAAGGTATTTACCCAATCAGAAGTACTGAGCTTTTACAACGTGTAAAATGTGTAAAGTAAGTTGCAGCAGAAAACTATCAGAACATAGAATATGGCTCAACAAATTTGTATTCCTGTTTTGTCCGTTACATGCAGGCACTGAAAACTGCAGCCAAAAAATGCAAAACTGAAAACAATGTATATGGGGCGCTTCTAAATTGGGTAAATATACTATCAACAAAAAGAGAATACACAAGTGATTCAAATGCTTAAAAATAAATAATCTTACAATACACAAGAGAGAAAACCGTTACCGTTAAAAGTCACTTCCAACAAGTTATAACATTTTGCTTACCATTATACAAGTTATGAATGTACAGTATTGAAATAAAAATAGTTTTTCTTTAACGGTAAACAAATATTTTTGAATGACGAGTACACCCAAATAACCCCAAAAGACAAAGGTTGCAGTAATGTCGTGCTTGAGAGTACATTTTCGACAAAGTTTTAAAATTACGAAATGACATGCCATACAATGATTAAGTCAAATACTACGGTTAAAACTGTAAAATAATGACAAATACTGTGCATGGCAAACTTCATGCATCCTGAATTGGATAGGACTGAAAACTTTTCTTGCCAACATTCAATTTTACCGTTAAGTTACTCTGAATTGACAGTCTGTCAAATACTGAAGACAAACGACTGCTAAAAAAAAGGTTGCAGACCTTATTTTCCTCTAAAATTAAATTGACTTCTAAAACATTAACGTTTTTTTCAAGAGCCTGGCATACTATTCACTGTACGTACCATCAGAATATTGCCATTTTTGGCACACATTTTCAGTTAAAAACACATTTCTTTCGGTATTGCTTTCTTAATTATTTGACTCAATTTTAAATTTGATTAGCTTGGTTTAAATCCCCACCCATTATAATAAATAAATGCCCGACATTACTGCTACTACCTTAAAAAGATAAAGTATAATGAAGAATCATCCAGGTTGTAGTGGGCAACAAAATAGTGACAATTACTGTTAATCCTCTAACTCGACTGTACACAAACCCACACGGTACTTACCTAATTTAAGCTATTTTCATTTCAAAAATAAGCTCCGTGCCCAAAATTAACCCTAAAACTTTAAGGCCATGTACCAGCTTCCCACCAGGGCAGCAACCTGTGATACATACCTCATCGATCCCCACTTCTTTTCCTGATACATACATATCTGCAGGTTCAGTGGCAGGTTCGAAAAAACGGAACACTAGAAATGCGTATTCATGTCCATGTTCCACCCACGCTTTGTCCTATGTCTATTATTTGATTAAACGTGGTGGTAATAGTGTATCCATGTTTTTTCTCTGTCAGCTGACAAGAAAATTCGCCATAATGTCGATCAACAAAACTCGGAAAAATTCTGGAAAAAATTTTACCGCACACTTTCACAATCAAAACAACAGCTTTGTCCTGCGAATTTTCGATAGCTTGGGCTGCTATCTTCTTCGGGCCTCAAGGAAATAGTTCGGACTTTCTACATTTTCCACTCAGTACGACGAACTGAGATTATGTCGATCGTTAACCACTGTAATCGCAGTTTACCGGTGTTCAACGAAATGGAAACATACTAGCATGTGTTTAGATTTAGCATGTGTCGTCTCAATGCGATGTTGAATCTGCATTGTTGCAGGCCGTAAGGCCTCAAAATCTGACTTCGCAACCTGTGGTTTAAAAGTGGAAGATTTACGTGAAAACCAAGACTTGGGTTCTCAATAACGAGTTAAAACCTTTCTCTGG
Organism: Lithobius niger; assembly: GCA_023313725.1. NCBI lineage: Eukaryota > Metazoa > Arthropoda > Chilopoda > Lithobiomorpha > Lithobiidae > Lithobius > Lithobius niger. Next base: position 14,901 of record JAHWFP010228516.1, read on the forward strand.
CCGACAATGATAACTGAAACAAGATACAACGACAATGTAACTTTCCCCATGCCCAAGCATCGTAGCATCTTGTTTGAGTGAGCTCTAATCCGATCTTGTGCGCCTCATCTATTGTTACCACATTGTTACTTGTTGCAGCATTGCATTCTGGGGAATCTACTCCTCCTGTCCAATTTTTAAAAATCCTTGTATGCAAACTCTAAAACGCTCTGCCTGCCGGCCGTGCTAATGTTCAAATCAGCAAATATCTTTGCCTGGGATTTAGTCGTCAAAAAATCCAGATCACCCAAACCAAAATCTTTACGGCGGAGAGTGTCCAAAAAACAGCCCGGAAACTTCAGGACGAATCCAACGAGTTCGAAAACTTCGTAGCCTGTTGTTCTGGTTTTCTCTCTGATCTCTTCCACGCAGTCTCAAACTTCACAATTTCCTCTTCAGAATAAGATTTACAAATTTTGCAGGGGTTATTGTGAAAGTTGCGGCTCCTACACTAGAAGCAAAGAGTGTGGCGATCTCGCGTGATAGCATGTCTGCATATAGTACACAAGTTAGACATGGATTAGGCTTAACGCAGAGTAGAGCAGGAACATTTGTATCTCGCTGTGTCCAAAAAAGAAAAGTGGGCATCAATAGGACGGCGTCAATGAGTTATGTAATACGGGACACAGCCCTGGTGGCGATCCGGTACACTGCCTTAGGAAGTTGTGGGGTTAATGTTGGGCATGGAGCATATGTTTGAAATGCATAGGTATTAAAGTTAAAGGTAAGTATCTTAGAAGACAAGTAATAATGCAATATATGTTTAACTTTGCATCACTGATTAAACCAACAATATCGGATTTTGTTAACATGAGCAACTTTTGTCACTACTGTCCCCACCAGAAGTTGGGAGAATTGACACTGGATGTCGGCAAGAAAGAAATAGCGAAATTAGAAGATTTTGATCCCAAGCCAGCACGAGAAATATCAGAACAAGCCTTAACTACGCAATGTTATCAAAACGCCAAAGAAAGAAGTACGTTTTCTACATTTTCAGTTACAGTAGCAATACATAATGATAACATGGCAACTGCAAATGCAACGGCCACAGTGCCTCGGACGGAACAGACCTTACCATTGAAAGCTTAAAGGACTCCGACAAACTATGCTTGCTTATTTTGAAATAATTCCCAGTTCTTCTACGATGCTGACAAATTTAGCATTCAAATCATCAATGATAAAGGAAGTCAACGGGCTAAGTCACACAAAACTTTAATGATTTAATTGCAGTATATAAGTCTTTAGAAAATTAGCTGGAAACTAACTGCAATTACTATGTAAATAACTAAACCTAGCTTTGCAAGAGAAAGCGACAAAAATGCTCAAAAAAACGAGCAGCTCCGGAAAGAACTGAGTATCAGTGGCTTTTCAATACGCAAAACTAACTCAAGTATCATCGATATGATGTTGAAAGCTAAGATCCAAGAGTGATTAAGTTCTCAGGTGCTGGTTTTATTTTACTATGCACAATTCACGCAAAAATACAGCGTCATTACGCAACAGTGAACATGATGGATGAAAAGTCGCATGCCGAATAAGTAAGCCAACAGGACAGAGGTGATGTTTTCCTAAACGGATTATTCTTGTTAACACCCTAATGATTATTATATACGTCTTACATCCGCTACAACTTGAATCATGAAGTTTTCCGATAGAACCCTCTACAAATCAAATCAAATTAAACATGATGAAACTCGCAGCAGGACCGCTTCTGGCGAACTTAGCAGCTACGTTAACGTATTCTGATAAAATCTGTACTATCCGTTCTTCGCTTCACTGTGTTCTCTACCCTACCCGCATTTTCCTTTCTGCCTTACAAAGCATGTTGTATCGACGTTTACACTAAAAACCTTAAAATAAAGCGTAAACTGCAGTTCAACGAGAAGAAAATGAACTGCCGCACTCTATAACTTCATTACTAATCAATCACAATTCTGGATCATGGGGTAAAAAGGCACAAAGTCACTGACATTCAGTTCATCCAGGCTCAGCATTATTTAATAGATGAGCCATACAAAGGCTGGGTAACTCCACATTGTGTGGTTAAGGCTAATCAACGAATTAACACATAATGCGCAAGTTACAAAGCATGACTGATATAGGAATGAAAATGAACCAAGATGGACGCAACAACATGGAAGCAGCTATAAGGTAACAAATTTATCAGAAGAGGAAAACCGCCACCGGAAGAAGAAGAAAATGTTAACGTAAATTATAAAAGAACAACATTTAGAATAGTAAGGATGATTATGTTTACACTTGGAGCCGCGAAACGTGTTCCGGGAAATGTCAGTATTGCTACCATTAGCAGTCACTGGATGGCGCTCACTACCAGAGCTGCTGAGAGGTGAAGTAGAGAGGGGTGAAGTGGGACGATCGCTGTTGCCTGCAAGAAAGTATAACATCACCTCATCCGCTCGCCACAAATGTACATAAAAGGAAATATTCTTACCGCATTCTGTTTTTTTGTTTTTGCAAGAAGTCATAAGCATATTAGTAAACCAACACGAAGCCCAATAGCAAAATTGGTACAGGCACTAGTTCGCAATGCACTACACACCGACAAAACTACTTTGATTCAAAATAACTAACTCGAGATTAGTGTCAGACAACTTGTCCATGGAATCGTGGAGCATAGTATCTAGCTCGATTTTTCTCAGTAACGAAGTCAACTTGAAAACGAGACAAATAAGATAAATAATGAGAAGTTAACCCTTTGTGCTAAGTAAGCATCCTAAAAAAAAGGACATAATTAAAGTGGGGTAAAAGTAAGTCTCCGAGATCCCCCAGCAAAGTAAGCAAGCACAGTCCAATGGTCCACGACCTCATCTAACCAAGCGAATGCCGGGGTTCGAATCACAAGACTGCCGTCAGTACATACAGGATTTAAATTTCCTGACAGTTACAGAGGATTTTCATGTAAGGTTATTACGGTGTCGTACGCATTTCCAATAATGATTGGTATACTAATAAAGCTTGCCCAATAACAACTCATAACCGATATTTAAAAACTGTTTACCATTAGAAAGTACCACTTTTTTGTACATTTTATTTATTAATATTAACTGGGCTCCAGTTTAAAGGGACAAACTTGATTAAAAGTGCTATCCTAGATTGGGGCCAAAAGGGTTACAGCGCAATAATCAGCTTTTTCATGTATGAATTTTGCTATTGTGATTTGTGTTTATTTACTGGCATACAGTCCTGTTTATCATTTCTGGACACTTTGTACATTTCAATAAATGATTAAGAAATGTGTTCTTGTTCTTGTAAAAGATGTGTTACACATATTTAAGGAAGTTGTTAAGATTTGTGAAAAGAAAAGAGTAAGAGTTTAAAGAATACGGAATACGGATGGCATTCTAACAATTTTTATATGAACACAGAACCTAAATTCAGTAAATCAACTAAACAGTCACATGTAACCAACCGTCACTGAAATGTTATACATTAACTGCCGATATACGAGTAGAAAATGGAGTAACACACTTGAAGCGTCGAGAAATGTTACAAAAATCAAGGCCTGGCTCAGTTCTAATGGCGACGTCTGCCCCAATTTTGTTTTCAGTACCAATATCAATCGGTTATGATTAAGTAGCAAATTCTAGCAGCGGTCAGGATTAGAAAAAATACTTGACGATTATCAAAATCTCCAATGTTCTTACATCTCCTGCTCACGTCTTGCTCGATTCATCTATACCCAAATAATTAATTAATTAATACTTTACTGAAGAACATTACTTAAACTGACGACACAAATAGGGATAGACCGATACAGGATTTTGCCGATCTGATGTCGAGCCGATACATATATTTAATTTTTTTTTAACCAAGAAAAATTTATTGCGCGTAATTAGATTTCAGAATACAATATTATCCTTGCTACTTCTTATAACTGAAAATAAAATTGTAATTACCTTCTTTCTACAATTTTTCAAGGCGTAACAAAATGGTATACACGTGAAACGACATAAAACTGACCAAGGCTTTAAAAGAACAACAACTTATTTGTTTTCTCAGCCGTCAGATGATTTAGAGTTTTGATTGTTAAAGCAGAGCAATTTTCGAAAACAAACTTGGCGCATCTAGTGCCAAAGGCCCATTTGGCAGTGAACAAATAAACCGATAGCATACTGATACGATTATCGGATAAAAAAATATTGGCTGCTGCTACTAATCAAATTATCGGACGATCCCTATACACAAACTTGGTTCACAACATCAGCAGTGGTGGATTCAACAAGATTAGCACCACGATTGGTTTGTTAACATTGTTAAATGTACTGGTCATTTTTTATCAAGTGACTTTCTTGTAAGTTCGGCAGAAAAGCTGATCGGCAGTGCTGCACCGACTCTCATGCCGACCTTGATACCGACATCAGCAAGGAGAGGTATCGGCTAACTGTACTGGCAAAATTTATATTTTTTTGATAATTTTTCCAAAATTGACAGATGTAGAACTTTAAATGCACAATTTTAACCTTTTTTGAGACTTTCAAGTGGTGCTAATTTCATGCCCATAGTTCAAGTCGTTTTGCAACTTATTCAACAAAAATCAAAAATAACTACAAAAAAATTAAACTGAGGAAAACACAAAACTGAATATCTTTACTAAGCAAGTTCGTAAAGCCAAAATTAGCTTAGATTTTTTTTTTTACAATAAAAGCAAATATGCACTATCAGTATCAGACCCCCCATATCCAACCAGAATTGGGATTTGATCAGATCGGAAAAAAATGGTACCAGTGCAGCCCTGCTGATCAGTACCGTCTTAAGCTGCACAATTTATGTTTTTGTGTCTTGGAACTATCTGTTTTTGTATGCTGGTTACCTGTATAACAGTAAATTTTTAAATACAGCACTTGAAGTAGGAAAGCTTTAGTAAGAATGAGCCATATAACAGAACACGCTACTGTTCAAATATGTATTTTTCAGCATTCAACACAGGCCTGCTCTTAAATGTTTGCAGCACCAATGTCGTTTGAATTTGTACTTATACATACCAAAGACTGCCTTTATGGTTCATGGATTTCTGACAAAATAATGCCAGTGCTTAACTGGTGACCCAATGTATGTATCGTCATATAAGTTGAAAAAAACAAAGCAGTTAGAATTAGGTTAGCGGGTAACTGGAAATAGTTCAAAATCATGGGTACCTTACATTTTTACTGTATAAAATCTTCGTATGCAACAGATTCGGAAAAAAAGGCCTCTTATTGTAATAAACAAGTGGAAATTCGCTCATTTTTTTTTTTAAGTTTCAGACGCCATTTATTTATTTGGCAGCGTTAACCTTAAATCCGCTTATTTGTGGCGCCATGTTTTAATTTTCTCTAGAACGGGGCATTTTGAAGAGACTTGGTGATTGTGAAACTGTATTAATATATAAACCAACACCATTTAATAGTTCTTTTAGAACCAAAACAGCAATGAACCTTTTCTTAAAAGAGTTATTTCGTGAGAGTTTAACTAGGAAGACATACTTTAATAAATGAAACAAGAAACTACAATCACGGTTTAGCCACAAAATTTGGCATTATGCCAACTAACGCAGCATTGTTTTGTCATTGTCGGCATCCGTTTTCTTAATAAGAACAGTTGTTATGAAAATGTTCAAGTTCATAGCCTATGCGATTAATTTCCAGTTAGTTTTCATGGGTAGGAGTGTATGTAATAATTTCCGAGAAAATAACAACACACATTTTCAGAAGGTTTAAAGACCGATTTCAAGTGCTGGGTTACAGTATTAGTAGTTGTGTTAAATTGTGTAGTGGTTCAGTGCACCCATGGGAGGTGACGGTGAGGGAATCGGTGAGCTGTGGAGACAAACATGATAAATGAAAATAAACACAGCATGTAACGAATTGGTCGTAAATCTGTGAAAACACAAATAATCAGATCAACTGAAGTCGACATACAACGGCCTGTGTCAGCACTGCCAGAACTTAAACGATACAACTCCAAACATGTGATTTTAATCTGTTTAACTGTAAGCAAGTCATTCCAACTGACTCGGTAAAATCATTTGGAAAGTTTAAAATAAAAGTTCACGCAGAAATTGAGTGTATCAAGAAACATTCTTAACTAAAATTAAATTCACAGGAAGGGCACAAAAGCTTCTATTTCTTTAAGAATCTACAATTTTATTTTATGACTTAACACAGCGTCGCCCAAAACAGCTTGACAGCAAGAAACACATTGTCCGAAGTGATAACCGTATATCAACTTAACTCAGGTTTTCTTAACGGCATTTTAATATGATTCACATTATCACAGATTCGTGATTTCACGCTTGAAAATAGACTTGACACAGATACGATTAACAACTTACTTATTTTCCGATTTACTAATATTCCTAATAGCTTAGGGCAATCCAGATACTTTTGTTGAATATTTTGATAATCCTTACTAACGACTGTTAAAGTAAAACTAACTTGCGCATCTGGTTTAGCACCGCATTGGAAAGAGTACACATAATTAAATAAGATTTTTTCCCAATAACGTGATTGTGTAATGTGTATCCTAGTGCCAATGCAAGATAAATTTCAAATCAATAAGTGTGTGAATAATAATACTACTACTGTACAAAATTTATTCAAGAATTAGACCAAAACACTTACTTAAAACTATAACAAGATTTTTCAAACACGTTAAGTGCAAACCTAAAATATTTCATTACGAAACGATGGCACATAAAATTGGATCACATCACATTGAAGCGGGGACTTCCCAAAAGCGCAACCTAAATAATGAACATGCCTCTACCATATTATGAAGCAGTAATGAAATCTGCCTACACCATACAACCGTGATAATTAATGTGGCGTTTTCTATCTACATATGAACAGCTAGTGATAATGAGCCTACAAATGCATGAACATGACACCGTAAGTGATAATGAGCCTACAAATGCATGAAAATGACACCGTAAGTGAGAATGCAACAAAAAATAATGAATGTTAATAAACAAAAAAAAATGAAAAAGCATGATTAATAACCTTGGCCTCGGATGGTGGCGGACGTACCATGGGTTGATAGGAACAGGTTCAGAAGGGAGGTAGTGCGGCGGGATGGTTTGCTTTTGCCACCGGGCAGTTTATTACCTTCCTTCTTCGGTGGTTTGCTGTCTCCATTTGTGGTTCCCCGGTCCGACTCTGGTGACGGAAGCGAAGATAAACAAGAAAGATCCACTTCTTCAAATTCGATAGGGCCTGCAGCCATCACCGCACCCAAAACAAGAGCAATGGATTAAGTTAGTATAAGTCTCTTTAAATTTTAAATATTCGCTTGTTTACCGTACTCTCAAATTGGGACCCATAATATTAAGGCTGTCCAATAACCGGAGTATTGGTTGGTTCTGATACCGATGTCAACAGTACGAGTCAATTTGATATAGATTTAGTAGAAAAAAAGGCTAAAATTAGGGCCATTAAAAAAAAGCAATTGTTTTCCAGTCCCCACTGCACAGAGTGAAAAATCCTTATGAACCTCTTTGTTTGTTATTAAGAATGGCTGCATCAATACTGATTTTGTTTATAACGTCATTAAAACTTGAACAATTTTATTCACTATTTAGAAGAACTATTGAATGCTCTAATCTCGGATTTGTAGTTTGAATCGTTCTTAAGGTACTTTGCAAGAACTGAAAGTAACTCCCCAAAAATGACAAAGGGCAGACAGAATACTAAGAAAAACCAGACAAATAGAAACACACAAAAAAAAATGAAGGTATCATTAAGTGGTAAATTGCGTAACGATTTTGGATGCAAGAACAAAATAAATAATAAAATTAAAAAATAAAATCACTCAGCCGTTGATTTAAGAAAAAGACCCGAGAAACAACTTTTTTTTTAAGTGGCCTGCAGGGCAGGAATTTAGATAAACCTTTTTACTGCTAGCCTAAAATACTTACCTGTATTTTATATATGCTTTCCAGTTTTGGAAATGCTACCCGTCCCAAACATGAAATTTCTACTCTCCTGGTCCTTGCAATGGCACTCCCCGGGGCTCATGACCACCGCTAGGCGGCGCCCCATTCCCGCTCATTATCACAGTTTGTTTTGGGACGCGACTGAGACAGTCGCTACTACTCTATTCTCTCATCATGAGAAAGCCTACAAGATATACGAAATGTGCTTCTTACCCGGATTATGGGAAGCAAAAGTGTGGAAGAAGATGAATCAATTGGAAACACAAGCTTGGTGTCGCCGATGCAGAGTTTGTGACTTTTCAATTTAGAAGTGTGCCGAAGTGTGCGACAATTTAGGCCCAGACGATCGTGACGGTCGAGGCAATGTGGGCAGATTCGACCGAGCGTAGTGGTTTGCATCAGACGGCTAGAGAATTAGCCGTTTTAGGAGGGCATTCATCGTCAAACAACGATATGAATGTATTTGGAATCGGGGGTCGTTTCCGTGATTCCAACGAGTAATGCTCGACTGCTGATAGGAGCGGACGCGTCCTTTGTTTGGGCGCTGTCCGGGTCAGCATCGAACCCGTATCAGGCACCGGTCATGGCGGCATGGTAGCGCTGTGCGTGACAACGAAATGGAAAAGGCGTAGGGGGGATTTGAAAGCCGACCAAGCGGCTGTGGTGAAGTAATCGAAACTGGCGACGCAGAAAGGTGTTTCGACGGTTTTGAATGTTTGTTGGTCCACCGGGTCCCGCATTCCGGCGGCTGTTTATTAGTGCTGCGGACATCGTTCCAGTCCGGGTGACCGGCGGCCCAGTCCGGGTCAATGGCGGGCTGGTGACCGGCGGCCCAGTCCGGGACAATGGCGGGCTGGTGACCGGCGGACAGTCCGCCGGGTCACTGGCGGACGGGTGGCGAATTGGCTATTGTTATCCATCCAAGAGAAGGTGTGCCACCATGGAGGTTGTGATGAGCAGTTTGTAGACACGACCGACTTCGTGTTTATTAACGGCATTTCGTTCAGTGTGTGGGTCGGTGGAATCGTGATGTGTGACGCTTACAGTGTGCGTCGGCCGTTCGTGAACACGATCGGCCGATCAGACAGACGGTGGAGCGTTAATTTTGTGTGACGAAACCGCGATGTGTCTGTGCGTGGGAAAGTAGTTTTCTTATTTAAACTATTTTCTGGTAGCTTATCGTCTCTGTATGACACGGGCCGATCGAGTTATTACAGTTATTTTTTTTTTTTTATTTGTGAAACAAACAGCCGGTTTCCAATGGAATGTGGCTGGAGCCAAGTACAAAAAAAAAAAAAAAAAAAAAAAAAAAATTCAATATTATTGGATCCATGCCATATAATATGGACACACGCAAAGCGTCGGGCCCGGACCAGACGGTTAGGTTATGAGTGTGGTGTTTCCGAAAGCTTCACGGGAATGGCTGCCTTCGTGAAAGGGATGCACGGTTTGGGAGACGTGCTTAGTTGCAGCACCTCCTACCTCTCGGGCCTTTCCACTCCAGTCGGGAATGACTTGCAGTTGGCCAGTCAGTATTACATCTACATGTGCTCACAGATTATAATGTCTGTATTCTCTAGAATGGCAGGTTGTGCTACCTGTCCATGTTCCCAAGTGAAAGTTGGGACATGTCGGTCAGCTTTATCGGTTTGTAATAGTTTGTACCGATATAGTGGTGTATATTGTTGGGCGGTGACGTCCGGGGTAGGTATGATTAGGGCATGCAGGCCCTCACCACGACGTCCAGGTAAGGGGGGGGGTATGGCAACCCCACCCCAGCCCTCTATTTTGACCATAGTGTGTTACAGTAAGAGTCTAGTGTATGGTTGGTTACGAGTATTGTTTCCAAATTGGTTTATCATTGAAACATTGCTAGTTGTGTTTGATGGTTGGTGTTAGTCTAACACCTTGGGAAATGTGACAGTGATTCGAGGGCTGGCCTGATGCGCAGTACCCTTGAATCACAATACGACAGGGATGGAGAGATGGTAGATGCTCTCAAACTTGCTTGTTACTGTTCTTGGTGTGTTGTTGTGGAAGTTTAACTTAAGTCGTAGTCACATTATCGCTGCTCTCCCAGTCTTTTCTGCGTGAGGGCAGTTGATGGATCCCATAGCGCCAAAAAATCATCAACCACTGGTATATCCAGGCGGTAGTTGATTACATCCCGAGCGCTAGACGAAATGGCACATGTAGCAGTCACAGACCGCTGGTGCACATGGGTGTCGCAGTTTTTAACCGCGGGCACGCCATATCATGCGTGGTATTTTATATATAATGTATTAATTTTGATTGCATGTTAATCTTAAAATTGAGATTAATTTAATCTTCCATTATTAATATAGTATTGGTAAGACAATCTTGAGTAAGGTTTGAGTCTTGAGTTTTTTGTCAAAGCCTACTAAAGTAACGCTTTGTCATTTCCACACATTCAAGGGAGATAGTTAATTATACACTTTTGTCATACCCCAATGATGAAAGTTATATATTTATAAGCTTCATGTTAAGCTTAGTGGAAGTCAATTAGTTCTCTGCAATTGATAGTCGCTTGGCCACAGCATATGTTCCATGTAACTTGGGTTATGACTGTTGGTGATTCGATGCTTGGAATGTGTGGTGTCGCCAGTCGCATTCACTGCTGTGGATATTCTTAATTTTAACGAGTAAAATTTGGCAATTAAATGGTATGGATTTTGGTTATTCGTGTTGTGGATAAAACTTCCTCCTAAAGGAGTATGGTTTTGGCGATGAATAATTGTTGAACATTGCTAAGTGCTTACCACTTAGTTTCAAGATTTCATTTATTTTTATAATAAATGATTTATAATTGGCAAAGCGACTTGGTCGGCATTTAATTATAAACCTCACAATTTTGCCAACCTTCTGGTAATTTTAGCCTGTATCTTATGAGGTTTTAATAGTTTGGAATTATTGCACTTGCTACTCACTTTCAAGTATCACTTTCTTGATTGAATTTTGGACGAACCATGTATGGGTTACCAGCTGGCGAGCAATTGGCTTACGGCCCTGGTGGCTGACATGCCGAAGACAGTTACACTTTACTTGGTGTCAACCTGGAACTGACATTTCACGGTTTTATTGGAAATATTAGCCTAACGACTCAGAAATTTGGTAATAGGGTAAAAATAAGATCTGTGATGTAGCGTAAAGTTTATTTGGGAAGTTCGTTTACGGTGGCTTTTATAGCAGCATTGCCTGTGCATGGGTGAATTGACATGGTATTTACCACTAGGCTACCATTATTGGATGATGGAATTCTGCGTTGTTTTCATGATCGGCGAGGGACATGTTCTAACATTGCCTAGACTTGGTAGGGTGTTTTATGACTACGTGTTTATGAATTCGGGGGAAATGTGATAGTGATTCAAGCATCCATGCTAAGTCTACCGTATCTAGGATACAAAAAAAAAAAAAGTCAGTTATCCGACAAAATGTGTGAAATCGTTAGGGATGTGCAAAACTCGAAATTTCGAGTCGAGTTCGAGTTTGACTTTGTTGTGTAAACTCGACTCGATCCTAAAACTTCAAACTCGAAATTTTCGAGTTTCGAGTTTTACGGAGTACCGCGATGGGAATCTCGTTACTCCTTTTTGCTTCTGTCAGTCGGTCTGAGACTTCTGCAACCTTTAGTTTGGGACAGAGGAGATCTATGTTGAGTTTTAGCAAAAAAGATCGTAATATCTTCAACAAATTGCAACAAAACTTTCCACATTTAGAAAAAAATGCTTAAAAACTGGAATATTTCTTGTAGTTATATAGTGACTGTCGTGTGTGTAGTGTTTTTGATACAGGAAAAACTGATTTATTTGGTTCAGCGTTTGCATGGTTTCCACCAAAATACTGAAAGAATTTCCCCCGAGTTTCCCAGGTTTTCAGAGTAGTTGAGGTCAATTTCCAGGTTATTTACCGTGATTTTTGGAAGGAAATTTTTTTCGCAGATGTGTTAACAGTTTACTTGTTTCTAGGGCTGCCACGATGCAAGAAATCAGGTCTATTTATTGAACTTTTAGGTTTCAACACAAAAGTATTAATATATAATTTTTACCACAATGGCTTACCATACTGTGTTTAATGCACTTTGGCCTTGGCCCAAAAACCTGGCTTTGCTTTTCTCCTTGAATTTTCCAGGTTTTTTGCGAAAAATCATAGAATTCCCTGAGTTTTTCTTAAGTTTGTAAAACCATACTCAAAACTCGAACTCGACTCGAATCTCGATACTCAACCCCCAACTCGACTCGAACTCGACTCGACTTGAAAAAGTTGTGTTCGCACACCCCTAGAAATCGTGTATTTTGTCTGATTTTCACCTAAAAACACGCATTTCATCAGGCATTTTTAGATTCAGTTCAGACAATTTAACAAGCCAAATATTAGACACTTTGTAGATTTTGCTTGTATGGATTCAAGGGATAGCTTGACACGCTGTACCCTTGAATGACAATGCGACAGGATTGGAGAGGGGTTGGCAGCCATGACCATAGCAGTTCGTTTGTTCTGGTGCATTGTAGTTGGAGTTTATCTATACTAGTCGCTGTCACGTTATCGCTGCCTTCCCAGACGAAAGATAAATCTGGGCAAGGTCAGTGGATGGTTCCAGTGGCGGTTATACCCGTGAAGTTACCCAACGGGGGAAAACTTCGCCACATCAGTAGATTTGGAGGACGATGAGATACGTCGGCTCTGGGGGCTGCCTCGTCGACACCAGCTCGGGGAACGGACTGGTGAATCTACAGGACAATGTTACCCCACCGGGCTCACCTAGACGGGACGGATACGACAGGGTATGGTGATGACGAGTCATCGCCTATACATAGATGACATTGGGCACGATCCTAACAGTGTGGTTTTGGGGCCTGCCCCACAAATCTCCGACCAGGTATCGATGGGGACCGGCTGGACCAAGTCCGGACTGGAATCCTTAGCTTTCAGTAGTGGCCAGGAGGGAGACAAGAACGGACAGGAATGCCCGGACTCGATCGTATCCCAGTCCTGGTCTAAGGCATGGAGCAGCGGACAGCCGATGTCGGTCTGCACACAGTCCGGGTCTCGGCTAACTTCGCAGTCCGGGTCAAAGCCGAGTGCGGACAATCCCAGCTCAACCTTGCAACCGCACATTTCGTGGGGCTTGCTAGTATCGTGGGACAGCCAGTGGGCAACTATTGGTGGCCAAGGGGCGGGGGCGGGGGCGGGGGCGGGGTTTACAACTGGCAGAACTATGGACACTGAAGTCGGCGGACCAGGTCGACTTCCCTTACCAGCATCTGGGCAGCACACTCCACCCAGACCTTACGCCCCACACCATCACGCCGGCAGGTTGTGAAAAGTGAGCGTGTTAAAGGAGGATAATCCAAGGGAGTCTCCAACGTGGTGGGGGAGTGTCACCGCGACTCTTCCTTACAGATCTATGAAGGAATGTGGAGAGGGTAGTTGGAGTGGTGCAGTGTTAAGACGGTTAGTGCATCACAACCTTAACCATGGGAACTTGACGAGGTGTTAGTTCTCTATTTGACCAGGGTTTGACACCATGTGCTATCAAGGGTGCAGGGCTGCCATCTATTCAGGGTTGGCAGTCGGGGGGAAGCAAGGAGACATATGTAAGCATAGTGTTGTCGCGAGTTACCCAGTCCTTCGGTGTACTATGCCCTATAGGGCGAATACTGTGCCCTTAGGGGGACCCTCCATGCATTCTGCATATTCTGGTCTCCCCCTCCCCTGTTTGAGCGGTGGCACGATGCTTTCCCCAGAAACCTCACTTTTACCCTTGAGACAGATGAGACACCGACGACAGTTGTGGTGTCAACTTTAACCCCTTCATTGGAACCAGGATTCTCGGATAGGTTCTCTGCCCCCCCCCCCGAGCGGTGAGGGCCTTCCTCACTTGACCCGAAAGGTTATGTGAGGAAACTGAAGCTGTAGGGATTTCGTACCGTGGAGATAGGCCACGAGTCCCGCTGTTCGTAAAGCTCACGAAGGATGGTGGGTACTTTACGCGCGACCCTGCATCACCAGGGCTCTAAGGTAGAGCGATAGGCAGAGCTTTCACAGGAGCACGTCGCTCGGACACTCCTGCCAGGGGGCGGTGTTACATGCACGGGGTTCATACCAGGGTAACATCTTGGGCGCTAACAGCTGGAACGCCGTTGGAGGAAAATATCGAAACTGGTCGCTGGAGGAACCGCAATACCTTCATCGCCCACCATCTACAGCGTGTGGGAACCCCCTCATCAGGTGACAGAGGGTATCAATTCACCGCGGCAGGTAAAGTAGTGAAGTATTAGGTAAGGGTTGTAGGTTATCTACCGGACCTGAAGGGTCTACAGTTGCTTACTGCGTTCGCACGTTTCACTTTGTGTGATTTCCGTAGGATGGTCTTGCAAAGGCGTGGGTTCGACGCCACCTATTTAGGTAGGACAAAGTCAGCATATATAAAATACTTACCTGTAGGAACCCACCCTCCTCCCGCGTCGAACCGTCTAGAACGGGGAGACAAACTGTGATAATGAGCGGGAATGGGGCGCCGCCTAGCGGTGGTCATGAGCCCCGGGGAGTGCCATTGCAAGGACCAGGAGAGTAGAAATTTCATGTTTGGGACGGGTAGCATTTCCAAAACTGGAAAGCATATATAAAATACAGGTAAGTATTTTAGGCTAAGTAAAAACTATTTTTAGGGGTAAAACCCCGTTTTTTTTTGGCCTTAAAAGAAAAATGTTGGACAAAGTTTTCAGATCGACGGTTTCGTGATTAAACATGGCGACCTAAAGTCGTAAGGCATAAAATTGTGAAACGCACCCACATGTACAGGCAAAAATGCTGAATGGCAATTTATTTTGAATATTGTCAGTCATGACAGCACAAAATCTACACAAATTAAAAAAGGAGTTCAACAATTGCTATGCGAATTTTCGAAGAATAAACCCTCAGTGTTGATGGAGTTTTAACTTTTAGTCTTCTTCAGACTTTGTTTACGTTAGAATATTTGCTTGTTTACATGCAGCCGTTTCTCTTTCAGAGCAAGTGAATTTGAATTTGTTGGTTTTCTCTACTGATCTCTACTGTGGCAACGCCTGCTGGGTTGCTCACTTGACTTAGTGTTCCACTTGTCGTCCAGTTGTGCTGTAAGACAAACGTGCACTAGGTGTTGAATCGATGGAAACGACGGTGGTTAAACGTTCATCAGAGGCACCTGCACGTCCTCTGATGAACCACTGATGAACCTTCAACCACCATTATTTCCATCCATTCAACACCTAGTGCACCCTTCTCTTACAGCACAACTGGACAACAAGTGGAACACTGAGCTAAGTGAGCTAGACAGCAGACCTTGGCACAATAGAGTTCAGTGGAGAAAACCGGCAAATTTAAATTCACTTGGTCTGAACAAAACACGGCCACATTTTACCTTCATTCTGAAGCAAAGGCATTGGATTATGTGATACAGCTGGTACAGTATTGGCATTGGAATCAAACTAAGCATATTGAACGCACGTAATGATCAAACTGCATTAATACTGGTTAGGGTGATAAGTGAGTGGAATAATTCTTACCCAAGTTGAGCCGCGTTTGCAACGAAGAGTCAAGTATCAAATCGAGGTAAGAGTATTTGGTGAACACAGTTTGTTTCAAAGTTAATTTTTTAATTTGTTAGGACAATAACACTTAAGAACTGCTTTAATTGACAGCGCTGGTGAAATGTGTACAAACGATTTTCCAGTGCTAAGGACATAATTTTAAAACGGTTGGCTTTTAATTTATACTAATGGAAAGCTCTCGTCGAGACAATCAATTTGGTCTAGTGAAAATCAGTAAAACAATTTACGAAGTTATTTCATTTTCACTGGAATCTACGGTAGTTTTTCAAGTAAGAATGGAAGCAAGGAGTGGAGCAGGAATTGCATGCTCAGTAGGGATGTGCGAGTAGAAAAATTTTAATTCGAGTCGAGCCGAGCCGAGTTTGCAACAGAAGAATCGAGTATCGAGCCGAGTTCGAGTATTTGATGGGAATATTTTATTTGCAAGTTTCCCTTTAATTTGTTAAGATAATAGGAACAAACATGGTGCTTAGTTAACTGTGTTGGTTATGGTTTTCCAGTTTTAAGGATGTAACTTGAAAATGGTTTCAGTTACTGACTTTTAATCTGCACCACTGGAAAGCTCTCGTCGAGACGATCGATTTGGTATATTGGAATGTCAAAAACGGCCAAATATTGACAAAGTTGTCGCATTTTTGCCGGATTCGATTTTTTCGAGTACGGACGCGAGCAGCGAGCCGAGTTCGAGTACAAGTTTCATACTCGGCTCGGCTCGAATTTTTCGAGTATCGCACATCCATAATGCTCAGCTAAAATTTTACGAGTATACACGCCTAAAATAGGTGTAAAACAACCCAATTACAATGGTTATAAAGCAGCATCCACTAGCCAAACAATCTAGCCTTTAATTAGCTCCATGTACAAAATTGAACCGAAAAGGTTAGTTTTTACAACACAAAGTTAGTTCTTTCATTTGTGGAAAACAAGCATGCCAGTCTGTGCTCACCTAACGTAACTTCCCAACGGAACTCGTGGACTTCTACAACGCAACAAATAAACAAAGAGTAAAACTGAAAAATATTGTTCGTGTGTGGAAGTGAGGGAAGTATGGACCCACAAAACTTTATTACAAGTTTACACGGATTAGGTAAGTTAAGGAGAGTTTGGCTAACACAGAATATGCTATACAAATATGATAGGGAGACAATTACTAATTTGCTAATAAATGATGCCCTAGCAAAAATACTTCACATATTTGGCCTAGTTTGGCTTTCCTATATAACAAGGAATCCTAAGTTATCTAGCAAAGCCAAACTAAGCCAAACATGCAAAGTACTTTTGCTATGGCATCTTTATTAGCCAGTGGCGTAGCAACGCACACGTTGCCCTCACTGTTTGCAAACGTTGCCCTTTTCGCCAGTAAATAAACAACTATTTGGTATGCTAGATTATTTCTATCATTTTATTTATTGTAGGCCTAGTACAGTACTGTAATTGGTATTTGACTATTTCTTCACTGAAAGTTGTAGTGTTTAGAATTTGATGTACAACCACCCGAGCGGTCGGTAAGAAAAAAAAGTTAACATCCATTGGCCAAAAATTCCTCTCCCACCACCAGGCACCAGGTCTTCCTTACGCACATGTTGCCCTCTGCCTAGGCAAATGTTGCCCAAATTCCTAGCTATGCCACTGTTATTAGCAAACTAGCAATTTGTCTCCCTAATTACAATTATATAGTACATTCCGGCATACCCAATTTATCCTAGACCTATACTCCCATTACTCAACAAGTATTGGTGCAGTCCTTCAATACCAGGGCTGAACCGACACTGCTAGAGTAAAAGGGGGGGGGGGGGTGTCATCAGAGTTGCACAATATTTTGCAAAAGGAAAATTTACCTAGAACAACTTCTTGAATGTTCTTATTTTCCCATACGTAACAACCGTAAATGGTAATATTGTAAAAGGAATAGGCCCTAAGACGAAAGGCTACTTGTTTTACTACTATATAACTCATGAAACTAACAAAATAAACTTAAAAGATGTCATCCATATTCACGAAATGCGCAACAAAAGATTTTACCTTCACTCGGCAAAATTTTTTTTCGGCCGCGTTGCGTGGCGCATATTGATCGCCTACTTGTCACTAGACAACTTCCATTCCAGAAAGTGTAATTAATGATGCTTGGCTTAAGCTATTGGCTGATAGAAATGGGGCATTGCTTCCAAATTAAACGTTTCTGTTTGGTGTGTTTTTATTTTTTAGTTAAATTAAGAATTCCAATACGTATACAGAAAAACAGTGCCCCAAAAAAACCAAATCGATTTACTTTATGCATGATCGAAATATTCATTTATTTTACCGTAAAAACAGAATCATTACTTTTTAACAGGTAAACTATTCAAGCACCCAAAATTTTGTGCAGCTTAACCAAATTTCCCCGAATGTTCACGCATTTTATGCACCACTGCTGGAAGTTGCGATACCAATACTGGATCTATTTGTTACGTCAAAATGAGAGCTAAGTAAACTATGGTTTTAACAGCTCAACTTGGGACTGACAAATCAATACCAATGAAAAATTTTCAGTTTTATGACGCCGTTAATAAATTTTCTCTCTCCAAGTGTTTCTTTTGAAACTTATTTTTGGTTGCAATATTATAAGGATGACTTGAACGACGGACTTGAAATTAGCACCATTCGAAAGCTCTAATAAAAGGTTAAAAGCGTCAAACTCAGTCAATTTTTGACGAAATTAACAAGGAATACGGTTTTATCGGTATTATGTAATCGTTATAAAAATAACACAAAGTTTGCTTAACTTCACAACACAAACATGACATTGCCTGGGACAAGTGTACCATTTTGCTTAAATCTAACACCCACAAGGACTTTCACCTTAGAGCCCTTGAGTCACTCGCCATTAAACATGGCCAACAAGCATGTATCGCTTATGAATGTAACGAGACCTGCATATGAGAACATGTACCAACTGGTCAAGCCGAATCTGGCCGCCATCCTGGACAACACATGGACAGTCCAGATTTAAGATATTGTCATGTACCTTTTATTATCATTTCTTCTTGTTATAACGGAAAAAAAATTTATTGCTTATGTCTGATGAGAAGAACTTCACACATTTAACATTAACCTGATTCGCTATTTTTATTCAACTTAAGACTTGATGGGTTAATTATGAAAGGTAACCTAATCTGGAAATAAAACATACACTAATATTACTTCCCACCTTCCCAAGCGTGTCGCGCTTTGTGCACTGCACATTGTTAAATTGTTCCAGCCTTTGTAAAAGTTAAGGTAACAACAGCAAAACAACTTACCAGGCCGTTCCGGGCCGGTACCTTTCAACTGTACAAATTGCTCAAGAAGCTTCTCAACTGTCATTTGATGACAATGTTGCCTAAACTCAACACGAACCTGCAACATAATTTTAGCATTAATTGACAGGAGTACTTAGGAGTACTTACAAGAACACATTGATTTTGTTTATTCTACACGGTCAGTTCTACAAAATGTCTGCATAGTGCTTGTCAAAGTGTGTTAAAACTGCCATCAATAATGGTGCGTAAGTGCCACGCAAATTTACGTTTTGGATGCTGGTACGAGATAAGTGCAGCCAAACTCTTCACTTTTTTTTTTATTACGTGGCATTATAACTGCCTCTCACTGCACAATTTTTTAATCTGTCATTTCACGTATTAATCAAAATTTAAACCAAATGAAACAAGGCTCAACAAATTGTTCTAAACACCCAACAATTTTTTCCTTCTTATTTCTTAACTGAGAGCTAAAAATAAGCTACGATCCCCTCCAGGTATCAAAACTCAGCAAACATCCCGTGAAGAGTTCGTCCACGTAAGCAACATTTACAGTTACTTATCGCATTATTCAGCTTGCAATTCTGCCAGAAAGATAGTAAATTTGAAGCTTGCCCTGCGCAGAGTATGAAACCGAGTCACAAAGATCAGCAAACATTAAACTAGAGCTGTTCACCAATACTGCTATTATAAGTCAATCCAACATTGTAAAATGTCCAAATGGACAAGGAGAAATCTTGAACCCAGTTATCATACCATGGTCATGTCACATTCCAATTCGGGATGTTCTGGCGCCCCTCCCCTTCCTCCCATGGCTCTACTGGCGCTGGCTCGGCGTCCCTCTGATAATGTGATCAACCCGCCACGCACATCAGTCTAGATCCGCCACTGCACATGACAGCGCCTTAGCTCTTTCATAAAACGCTGACATTCTACTGGTAATGCAGGTTTGCCAAGATCGTTGACAGTTATTGGTTCGGTTAAGATCACGCAGTACACCTGTCCAGCTTTACAGTGACTTGCACAGTACCGCTTCCGCGGGGGGGGGGGGAGCTCTTAACAGATATTAATTACAGGATAGGATATCTTTTACAAGCAATATTTCAGTCATTCCATTCCGTGACTGAACGTAAAGCAAATCGTCTTTCTACGACAAATAACTTTACGACAATTTCCAGAAACGAACCTGTCCTATTAATGCATGTCCATTGTCTAAGACCTGGGCATAATTCTCAAGAAAGAGCTTCATTCTCTTCAAGTGGTCCTGTTCAACATCTTGGAAATGCTGTAAGAAGACAAAGAGTATAGTAGTATAATAAAATTCCAAAAGTGAAGAGTTTTTTTTTGTTTTTGTTAATCAACCTAACACGCTATTTTAATAATCTTTTGAGAGCTACCATGAGGTGTTAGTCTCACGTCTACAAGTGATCGAGTAGGATTATTTTTATTTGAGTCGAGCGGATTTTGCGAAAGAAGAGTTGAGTATCAAGCCAAGTTCAAGTATTCAGTGAGTATAGTTTGATTACAAGCTTCTAGATGCTACTTAACCGTTTGTGGATCAGTGTGTACAAATCAATTTCCTGTTTTCGAATTATATCCGGAAAACGGTTTGAGCTACAGGCTTTTAATTTACACAACTGGAAAGATCTCATTGAGACAATGCATTTGGTACACTGGAATGTCAAAATCAATAAAAAATTGGCGAAGTTATCATACTTTCACCAGGTTCGAGTTTTTCGAGTATGAAAGTGGTAATGAGCCAAGTTGTATATTCTGCTCAAATTGTTCGAGTTTGCACATCCCTACTCCTGTCTGCGGTTCAGAAGTTCTATAGACTTTTATCAAAATACAAATGTAAACACTGAAACAATATAATTAGATCGCCACACTTGACCATAATGCTACAAAATAATTGTTTTTTATAAGGGCTTATGGGCTCAGCCCTAGATGTTGTGAACGATACCAGTAGTTGCTAGCTGACGAGATCTGTAGGCTGGGGCGGGCCCCCCCCCAACCAAATAAAAAAATGCATATCTTCAAACGATAGAATAAAACCCATTAAACCCCTTAAAGGCCCCAGTACTGGGTTTTTTAAAACATGGATTTTCTTCAACCTTGACAATATTTGAAAAATGCTGAATCCGGTGTAAATGCAATAACCAAATTCGCCGTCTCAACGAGATCATTTTGGTGGTGTACATTAAAAGCCAGTAGCTGAAATAGTTTTTTAATTAAATCCTTGAAACTAGTCACACATTCACCCACATATCTTATTTCTTATTATCGATCAAATTAAAAAGAAACTTGCACACAAACTATTGCAAACAAATGATGGAGTTCTTTACGGTGAAAAATTACAATATTTTCCGAGACTTTATGTCCAACTTGATTAACACTCATCTTCACCAAGTTAAGATATTAGATCTTTTAAAACTCGATCTCACAATACCTTGCGAATTTTCTACAGCTTTAGCAAGTTTGGTGGTATAACTGCTTCACATCTGTCTTCCTCGGGCACTAAGTTTCAGTCCGTTCTCCGTCTCCAACTACGTCTTCATTTTGTGTTTTGAAAAACGGCGCCTTCCGTAGCCTCTCGTATTTACGATGTTGCTTGTTCCAATGCGTTTCTAGGTGAGCGCTAACCTCTCTGCTTATGAAATGGCTAATGGTGGGATTTGATGGCCCTTGTAAATTCATTAACTTCTTGTGCTTTCTGGTGTGCTCAACAATAGCGAGGGACGCCAGTCCTCGTAGATGTGCGTCACTTCTGTTGTTAGAAATTAGGAGCGTCTCGGTATTTTTCCAGTCAATCGGATGCTTCGTCTCCATGCAGTGGGTGGCTATGCTGCTGGTTTCAACTTTGTTTCATACATCCGCATGGTGTTGTTTTACTCTCATATGGATCCCTTTTCTGGTCTCTCCTATATATGTTGCTTCACACCCACCACATGGGATCCTATACATTCCTTCTCTCGTATTAGGGACTTCCTTCAGCATTCCCTCAATGTCTTCTGGTTCACATTCTTGGAGCTGTGCTTGTCGATTTCTCGTACTCCTGTTGTTGCAGTCTCTTATTTTGTTTTCGGCCCATCAGCTGTTCCTTCAGTTTCTTTCCATTCTTTAGGTAAGTGTTAATTCCACGTGCTCTCAGGACTCGCTGTATGCCACTGCTGACTCCTTTCAGGTACGTTATTCCTACTCTCCTTGGTGTTTCTATTTCCTTTACTGGTCTTTCATCTTCCTTGCACTGTCGTCGTCCCGCTTTGCTAACTCCAATTGCTTCCTTCATCAATTTATTCAGGAGCCCCGGTGGGTAGTCTAGCTCAATGAATTTTCCTTCTTGCTCACGTAGATGTGGCCATGCTTCTTCTAGGGTGTAGGATCTCTGAACAACTCGCACAAATTCGTTCTTGGCGATTGCCTTGAGTTGGTGCACTGGATGTCCTGAATTAAAGGGTATTCCTCGTCGTGTAGCTATTGGTTTTGAATACGGCTGGTAATGAATTCTGCCTTCCTTCGTCCTCGTCAGCCGGACATCCAAAAAGGGAAGAGAATTCCCCTGCTCGAGTTCAACAGTGAACTGAATGTCCCTGTGCCAGCTGTTGACCAACTCGAGGATGTTTTGGACGTCTTGTCGTTTCACACCACATCTACGTGAGCAAAAAGGAAAATTCATTGGATCCCATGTGGTGGGTGTGAAGCAACATGTATAGAAGAGACCAGAAAAGGGATACATACGAGAGTAAAACAACACCATGCGGATGTACGAAACAAAGTTGAAACCAGCAGCATAGCCACCCACTGCATGGAGACGAAGCACCGATTGACTGGAAAAATACCGAGACGCTCCTAATTTCTAACAGAAATGACGCACATCTACGAGGACTGGAATCCCTCGCTATTGTTGAGCACACCAGAAAGCACAAGAAGCTAATGAATTTACAAGGGCCATCAAATCCCACCATTAGCCATTTAATAAGCAGAGAGGTTAGCGCTCACCTAGAAACGCATTGGAACAAGCAACATCGTAAATACGAGAGGCTACGGAAGGCGCCGTTTTTCAAAACACAAAATGAAGACGTAGTTGGAGACGGAGAACGGACTGAAACTTAGTGCCCGAGGAAGACAGATGTGAAGCAGTTATACGACCAAACTTGCTAAACTGTCGAAAATTCGCAAGATATTGTGAGATCGAGTTTTATAAGATCTAATATCTTAACTTGGTGAAGATGAGTGTTAATCAAGTTGGACATAAAGTCTCGGAAAACAAACTATTGTCAGTAAATTCTCGAACTCGGCTCAATACTCGACTCTTCTGTTGCAAACTCAGCTCAGCTCAATTCAAATTCTTCTGTTCACAAACCCCCATTTCCAGTTACTTCTTTAAGGTTATTTTTTGTTCTAAGGTATCGCAGTCGGATTGGCTGACATTGGCATCGGAACGAAACATAATAGTTCTTGGAATGGACAGTAACGAGTAAATAATTTCCACTATCAATTTTTTCATGAATTATAGCAGTTGAGGATAGAACCAATTGTGCAAAGAGTAGGAAAAGAAACAGTTTAGTGAATTATACTTGAACTCCAGGAGGTTCACCATACTTACTCGACAAGAAATTGTCATCTTTTTCTCAAATTCTTCTCTAATTAAACTATACTTTTCTACTAAATTGCGGTACTCGTCACCTGAAAAAAATAAAGTGTAAATCTTTTTACCCATGAAAAGCTTGCCGCAAAAAAGTCACTTTTTACGCCAGAATTTAATAAAACTTAATAGAGAGTAAATCACAAGGTAAATGGTTAATGAAGCAAACATTCTGCATTATAAACCCCTCATCATATAACCCTTTTTTATAGCACACTTAACGCTTTTGTTTGTAATTATTTATTGCTAGGAATATTTCTTGTGTGGAAGCCAACAAACAAATTGCTTTCGCTTGTTGTATATGCTTGTGGCCTAGGTCACCACTGAGAAAGATTGAATAGCTACAAGGCTCGGCAGGAGCCCGCAGCCAGTATGTGTTCCGGTAGCGCAGTGGTTGAGAGCCCGGCCTAGTCAACGGTAGTGTATCTTCTCTTGTAATTCTACAATACAGTCTTTAATTCCAACCGTTTGCTTAATTTAAAAAAATACCAAACATTTTCAACATTTAAATGTTTTTTGCTTTGCCATTTTTACTTGCTACAAATTTTTCATTGAAAAAATTATTTTGATATTGCTATTACAATGCATTTCCTCAATCATTTTCATGATCTTTGATGCGTAAAGATTTTGTGTATTAAAAGCAGTGTGTGTAGGGGGATTGTTCCTAGATTCCGTACCTCACAAGTGCACTTTCTCAAAACACTATTTCCTTTCACGCTTAGAACAGTACTCTAACAATAAACTTGGAGGATTTGATGGACCTTAACCACTAGGAGGCGGAGCCCGACTGACCACATGTAAAGGGGGGTTTCAAAGACACTCAAAAAAAAAAAAATGGCATCGCGGTTGATAAAATAGTTTTTGCAGTAAGCATTTGAAATTCGGGCTTTTAAACAGCAGTCATCACAAAGCTTACATATGGTACTGTGCCTAACGATCAAGTTATTCACCCATTTACAACAATGCAAAGCTCAAAATAGTTGATAATGTCCTTACAACAAAACACCCGACAGCTGTTATTGAACCACTTAAGAAAATTCTGAAAATATGGTACGTACACAACAATAAAAACTGCACAACCGGACGACCTTACAGACTAGTTTGGTACCATTTTGTTTCTTTTAATACAGTAAATCACTTACTAAATGCCCACGAATTGGAAGTTAGTTAGGCATGACAACCATAAATAACTTTTTTAAAGATTTTTTTACATTTTATCCTTATTTTTTAATTTGGTTTTATTTAAAAGGATACTTTAAGTAACAGCCAACAACCGACATGACTTGTTAATAACAACAATTAATGTTTTTTTTTCAATGATTTACATTTTCTTCTTAAAGTTGAAATACATTTTCATCTTAAATACATTTTGGAGCTAAAAGGAATTTCTTTTGAAGTTAGTATTGGGCAAAATTCCCAAAACGTTTACACGTGTACAAATGCAATTATGCCTATGGATTGGCGCTTTTGTGTAGTCTATTTACTGCTGTAAGCCTACCACAGTTATTAGTGTAGTCTGGTATCAGCATGGCACTGAGAAAGTATCTGCAAAAGCACTTAACCAAAAGTAAAAGTATCGAATTGGAATTGGGTAAAGGCGAACCGGCACTGAACCAGTATTGTAAAATAGTACCGGCACAGCTTTAATTAATTTCATCCGATTTCTAAAGCAGACTGTCGTGGAAGACTAAGGGAAAACTTTTTACACCTGCATATCCCGGAGGCATAAGCAGTAGCGTAAATCGCATATTAAACGCCCAGTTAATGCTAACGCCCAGCCCCCTAAAATGATTGAAGGTCAAAAATCATGATATACTGTTGTTGAGGTCCACCCTTTAAAAATCATCGATTTTCTGTGGCAAAATTAACCGAATTCTTCTTACATTTTAACGAAATCAGCGTTTCATCCCCTTAAATCTTGTTTTTTCTGTGGAAAAATTAACTAAAGGCTTCATACATTTAACAAACTCAACCTTTAATTCAACATGATTCATGGGAGAGTTTGCAATCATGGAAATGGTCGGCAAAATAAGGCCTAGCGATTGATCATTGACGTGCATATCTGGATTCAGTCCAGCGAAAACACAATGCCTTTATTCTCATTTATTCATAAAGTTAGTTTATTAGATCATTCACCTTCCAATATCTAACATAATTCAAAGTAAAACTAATTTCTAACCACCACGAACCTTCAAAACGACACGATTCACGACGTGACGCACGTGTGAAGACGCATTTTTCTCATCCTTTTCTGAGTTTTGTGGAGAGAGTAATCCACACCGGAAGTTCTGGCAGAAGTGGACGCGTAGGTCTGGACGCATGGAGCCTCCAGTAGAGGACGCGAGTAACTACGCTCACGTAGCCATTCGTGCAGCATCCACTCGTCCAGTCTACTGCGTCCATTACGACGTTACTCTGCTTGGCGCTTACGGATCGTGAATCGCGTGTCTGTGTTGAAGGTTGGTGATGGTTAGAAATAAATTTTAACTTTGATTCATGTTAGAAATTGGAAGGAACATGAAGTAATAAATTAAATTTGAGAATAAAGGCATTGCATATTTGCTAGACTGAATCCAGATCACGCACGTCAATGAGCGATTACGTAGGCCTAATCTTGTTCACTATCTTTATCCGCTCATGTTACCGAAAGTTTGTATGGTTAGAAATTAGCTTTAGCTGCGAATTATCTTAATTTTGGAGGAGAGCCTAGACATTGTGTTAATGCTAGATTGACTCAAGATAACGCATGTGACTAACTGCATTATCACAGACTTTTCCATGATAGAAAACTCCCACCCTGGACAGAATTAGTTTAGAAAATATACAATATTTGTTTTTAACGCCCACCTCCTAATTTTAGACAAATTAATCTTACAAGCCCATCACGTAGAAGCAGGAAGAACCAGCAAGCATAACACAATACCACCTACCACAAAATTTTAAACTCCATACAGTTCAGTAAATCAAAAACATTTTCCCTTGAATTTTTGGTGAAAACAGGCCGTTCACCTTCTTCAGAACACAACGAGCGGCCTGTTTTCACCGAAAATTCAAGGGAAAATGTTTTTGATTTACTGAACTGTGTGGAGCTTAAAATTTTGGGGTAGGTGGTATTGTGTTATGCTTGCTGGTTCTTCCTGCTTCTACGTGATGTTGACATTAAGCCACTGTACACGGCGGTTGCCGATCTTTCAATTACAAGCCCATGGGCATTTAATACGCGATTTAGGGTAAGATTATTTCTTTCCTAGGCCTAATTGTATTACGAATACAACAAAATCCATGCCACAAAATAAAATCAAAATCGTGAGTAAAATATCGAAATAGAGGAATTTCGTTGCAAGATAGTTGTAAATCAAATCGAGACTAAAATTTTGTTTTCGCACATGCCTATGGTCGTGGTTATTGGCAATAAACAAACAACTTCATTTTATTTTCAAACAAAATGAGTTGTTAAAAACAGAACACTAAATCGACTTTTATACTTGTGAGACACAGGACCAGAGAAAACAAAACAGAGTGAAGGAGTCGCAGTCATCCTCCGAGGGGCCGACTGGAAAAACAATGGTGACACTCACTACGGACAGATGAAAGCAACTGACATTGGTTTAAACACATATAGTTTCTGTATCGTACAACTTTCCTACAATCGATCACAATTGAAACACTCAAATTCAAAAACAAAAATACTCTCAGTACGGTATTTTGCGAATTTTCGATAGGCCTAATACTCCGAGTGGTGTTAATTTCGGTCTCTCCTATCTTCTTCAGGCTTCCTTTCTTGTGCTTGCTTCTGTTTTACATTGTCATGAGTACCAGTGTTTTTGAAAATGCGTGGAAACCGTTGCCCACTGTACTTCTCGCGTGTCGTCTGCTTAACGCTCGCACGATCCCATTTGCACGAGAGGTGTGCCCCCAACTCTTTACTGATTAGGGATTTGATGTTAGGGTTTGACGGCCCTTGTAGATTCATGAGTGGTTGTTCGCTCGCCACACAGTGTTGAATCGCCAGCAATTCAAGTCCTCTTAGATGTAAATCCCTCTTACTATTAGACACCAGCAGAGTAGTTGTTTGGTCCCAATCTATTTTGTGCTTAGTACTCATGCGGTGGGCGGCGATGCAGTTTGCTTCATACTCGTTTCTTACGTCAGCCATATGTTGTTTCACAACTTTCCTACACCGTGTACAAGTCAAGATTGAATTTTAGGAGCAGATTATGTTGCCATGGTTTGAAATTAATTACACAACTCGTAGGCTGACAACTTCGACAGAAATATAGGGCACCATGTTGATCCACTGGGATGATGTCACGAATGTGATGCATGTTGATCAGATACGTTTAGTGCACGGATTGGCCAAATGCATGAAGCTCATTAATAATTTGGGTAGATCCGTTTTGAGTATGGTATGCATCCATACATGTGTTGCGTCCTGTATGGCGCAGCTGGAGGAAAGTGATTTCCACGGCAATACAAGCGAGAAGGCACAAGTAATGTTTGTTTAAGCAAATGAGACATTACCAGTTTAAATCAACAGTTACCTGCTTTTTTGTACTTTGTCTCAGATTTTTCAATTTCTTTGGGTGACGCATTTTCTCTTTTTAATTTTTCATATTCTATACACCGTTGATTATAAATTTCTTTAGCCTGAAACATAAAAATAAACCACCTTTAGACTACACAATAGCACAAATGTGAAGAAACCAACCCAACAACTTTATTTCCACATAAAACACACTTACAACACCCCAATAATCAAACTAACATGTCACTAATATGAAAATTTTTCATTAACGCTTACACGTGTATCGTAACCTGGATTCACCGAGCACTTAAGTCAATGCAAAACATACAAGAAAAAAAGCTAAGTATTAAATTAGAGCCGAAAGCTCGGTGTGCCAGGGTAATTACTTACCACAGCACAATGCTAGCGCCTCGTCAGTCTGCTCGA